>WOGO01008411.1:0-10661 GCA_015342085.1 Leptinotarsa defecta
GGATTTTGTGTGGCCTCAAAGTGAGATTTAATATTTAACTTTCAAAATTAATCTGTTGAGATACTTTGCATTTAACAAAACTCGTTATTTGAAATTTTTCTCAAATCCATATCTAATTCAACAACTTAAAATTTCTTGTATGCACTCAACAGTTTTTTGATAATTCCTTCTTTGAATCTCGGAAACAAAAGTCCTCTTATTGATTCTCGTATTTCTCTAGCAGAAAAAATTTGCAAAAACGCCATGGGTCAATAATAATAAATAAAAAAGGATATACCAGTGAACCTCAATAGTTCGAATTGAATAATTCCAAGGTTGGGGTATGGTTGAATGAATTTTTTCATTATTTTTCATATAATTCGTAGAGATACAGATATCCGGTATGTGGAAAGTGGAAATGTATTGCATAGTTAATACTCCTCTATCATCTATTTTTGATTTTGCTAGATATAAAATTTTATAGCTATCAAAAGATTTTAATAGTCTGTACATAATGGAGTGATTCTAAATACGATGTACACTTGATGTCATACATAATGTCCTACTTATTTGAACCTCCATAAAGTTACCGAGGCAACTTGATAAACAATTGTCGAAAGAGATACGACAATTGAACAATACATTTGTTTTTGATTGATCTTTTTTTATAAATGAATGTCGAAAGAGATACAATTGGTCAATAGGTTGCTAATTGCAAAAAATATTCGACCTTATTATAGGATAACAAAAATTGATGAAACAAAAAAATTTATCGATAATTTCCACGTAGATACGTTACAAATTTATTTTAGCTCTTTTCACTGGCGATCCTTTTAAAAAATTATGAAGAAATCAAATACGCCTGTTGCGGTGTTGCCATATGGTTCAAAATATCCATATAGTACAAGGTATGACACGAAAAACGCAATATTTTCCAAAAAAAATCGTTTCAAGAAATGTTTTGGTATGGATTGGGTTACGACAATTATTCGACAAATACTAGTAATAAAAGTTTTAATAATCCAGTTATATTAAAAATTTTACTACAGGTGCTGTGCTAAGTTTATATCAAGTTAGCAGGGCTACCCCTTATAAAAAAAGGAGATGCGCGACAAATAATTTTCTTTCACGACAAATTCTCGATAATTATTCGACAAATAAAAAAGTATATTTCAATAATTTTACTGCAAGTTGACTTGCTAACTTTATGGAGGTCTTATTTGATATTCTTTTAATTTTATCTACAAGTAACCAACTGTGACAAATTGAATTGTTACAAAATTATACAAATCATCAAAATATATTTATGAAAAAGTTCTAGTTGGAACTGATGAAATTAATGCACTATGTATTTCATAAAAAATACTGTAGTTCGATGATCTATACGACTTCATCGCCTCCAAGGAAGTCTGAGTCATTATCCGAAATTTGCTGGATTGATCGAATAATTCATCGGTTATTGGAAGGTAAAACTTCAACCTTTGGCATAGAATAAATTCAAAATGAGCACTTTTCTCAAACTCCAGAACATGAATACCCTGCTCGACGTGCATTCCACCAACTAAGTTGGAATCCATCAGTTGAACATTTCAACACTGTACCAAAATCAGCCAATACAGTCACTAAACACTCATTTCAATTCCGTCTGGATTATTGAAAGTTGTTGAAGAACAACTTCAACTGGTGAATGTTCTTCAACTACACTACAGATCTACTGAAAGGAAGGAACTTCAAGACTGTTTCCAAAGTTTCTTTCGATACGGCGTTTGTTCCATTGATTAATGTACTTTCGAAATAGTTGAAATCATGGAATGAAGCAAGAAGCTATCATTCTTTCATAAATCAACCATTCATCAGCAGAATACTTTTCAACCAAAAATTCATAGCGAGCTGAGCCTCCAGAAATGCCCTTCACCAATCATAAGTGCAATTTGATTCAATTGAAGAGATATATAAAAAATATAAGGAGAGTACTGCTTGTCAGTCTTTTTTGTCGGTAGCTGGAGTTATTGGTCAAAAATTCAATCTACAATAACACCACCAATACGGGCAGATGCCACAATACAAATAACAGTGAAAAATTTCACGAGCATGTGGGAATGATCTGCAAAATCATCCAAACACACCTCCCACCCCATTTCATCAGGCTAGTTGCATCTCACCTTGCCAATCGGAAAATCTGCGTGAAAGTCGATGATGCAGATGACACCATCCTATAATCTGCCAATACCCAAGGGGCATATCAAAATAATCCCCACCCAAATCACCCTTTTCAGGCACCCATACACCACCTGGGTGTCCCAAACCAAATACTGACAACTTGACCCTCATAATTTTGGGAGGGAAACTCCCACTCCAAGACTTGGGGGTTACTTTCACGAGGTCTATAAACTGTGAAATCGACCTAAGTGAAACTCTGGACAGAGTCCAGGAAAGAGCAAATTTCCTGACAGCACTGAGAGGTAAGCAGATATACCAGTAGGACTCTATTACACAAATATAAAATATTCATGAGACCTATCCTGGACTATGAAGCCATGATCTACTGCACGCTCTCTCTGAGACGATTCCACCCCGTTCTAACAACCGAGAAGAAATTCCTATGCAATTTCCATAATCTTCTTTCTCGATTCCACTTCCAAGATATGTATGACACAGTGAAAATAAACCCAATAAACCGGAACACTGATCAGCACCAACACCGCCGCCATTAACACACTGTTCACCCACTCGAAACCTTGTAGGGGTACCAGAAGGTACCAGAAGCTCCCGTTTTCCCCAGCCAGACTCCTGGGAGTCATGGAAGACCCTCCGGAGCGGATCCAGGACATCCATGAGGAGTACCCACTGATAATCGGATAGTGAACAGCACACAGCCTGGAGCATACTGAAGCCAGATCCTTTCCCATCCCAGGCCTGCCCCAACGTAAACCCGCAAATATGGACCAACGCATATGTTCCAGGACCATCCGCCACAATCAAACAACACTACCCAGCATGCATCAACAATCGTTAAAACTAACCAAAAACTTATATTAAAATAGATTAAATCAAGATAGACCAGATATAATTCCAAAAAACTACCTGTAAATCAACCCTGACCCTGAATAGGCATAACCTCTCAACCTCATGTAACGAAAAACTCATTGTCAAAACTGTGAATGAACGTTTTGGATTGAATTGGTACCTAAGTAACTTTCAGGAAATAACGTCACTTCGTATTTCCTCTAAACATTCCACAAAACAGAACGAATTACCTGTCATTGTATTGAAAAGACTAATGAACTTGCAGCGGAGTTTTGTAGGCTATATATATATAGGTGACATGTGTTATGAAAAAAATATTGTTATTTGTTGAAAATCCTTCTGGTTGGAGTTCAGTCGATACCAAAATAGATCCAGATGATTTTTAAATCGGTTTCCCCAAGCAATACAAGTTCCACATTACATATAATACCAATTTCTGAAATAATACAATAAAAATTTCAAAAAAAACTCTTTTAGTTCAATATTTTCAAGGATTTTTGTGTCTCATGAGAAGATTCACAGTGACCATAGACTTTTCATCAATACTGAAATTTCCTAGAGATTCATATTGCCTTCATTTTCTTTTTCATTTCCTATAAAGTAACTTTTAAAAAAGATCAGACTCCAATATTGAAAAAATATCGCGTCTTTCCTAGAGGCAAGAATATGAACAGGCATATTGCCAACAAAATGTTTTCTATCGTGGTGAAAAACTGAAAGAAGTTTTGAATCAATTAGTTACAAAGTAGAATTCAATTATCATTCAAATATCTTGGCTGAATCAAATGCATCTTTTCAAAAAATGTCAATCTTCATATAGATCAAATAAGAGCTTGTTGAAAATTTTTCAAACAAATAAGGAACTCTATTTGTGAATTGTCTTGGAATTGTGTGGAATATATTTTTGGATCATGGTGATTATGAAACGATTACTTATAGCAGAGTATTTTGTTTCAACAAAAATCACAACAGTAATCGCTATTGTCAAATGTGCTTCAAATGGATGTTCATGAATACTCAATGCCATTCCCAAGAATATTTCAAAGCTATTGAATTTGTCCCGAAAAAAATATTTTCTCGATTGATGACCCATTCATTACAAGCAATATTGATGGTTTGGAGATATTTCAGTAGATATTTTCACAAGAAATACTTTATTGACTTCCGGGTGAATTTTACATTTGCAAAATATTGGTCAAATGATGGTTATTGCAAGATGTCTGTGAATAGTTATTGAATAAATTACATTCGTGATGAGATGGACTTTAAAGTGACTCCTGAACCATGATGGTCAGTAGTGAAACTGCTCATCATTTCAAAGTCCTACATTTTGTAAGTAATTGCTTTTTTGAATGAGTATATTGTACAACGATAGAGATGTCCCAAAAATCAAAATTTCATCAGCTGAAGTTTTCAGTCCCCAACAGACGGGTGGAATACGATGACATTTTTTTAATTTTGAGCATTATCTTTGTTTTGGACTTTTAGCTAGACAGTACAGGAGAACATATATTCAAGTAACCCCTTTAGCTTGAAAAATCCTAAAGTTCATTATATATTGTCAATAATACATTGCCGTCGGAACATAGAAGTACATTATCAATATTTCATAATAGAAAGATAAAACACTTACACAATTCTTCACCACCACCTTGCTGAAGTGAACCCATCTGTTGAGTAGAATTAGAATTTATACTTTGACACTTTTACCTCATTAATCTCTTTCCGATATACTGAGAAGCACTTTGGAATGAATTTCACGAGAAGAATATCCTAATGAGTCATTATTCTTAAGGAACAGTTCTCAGGTATGGATTCGTCGTGATGTATAGCCTGAAAATGATATATAAAGACTGCTATGAAATAAAATAATTTCCATTATGGTTTGTAATGTGAATATTGTGGCTATGATTTTCTCAATAAACTGTGAACTTGGTATGTTTGTAAAGAATAGCCTGACAATAGATACCATTTCAACGAAACAAAGAAAATGCTTTATCAAATCAAAGTCCAAATTATTTTAAAAAAACCAGTTAGTAGAAAAAAAATCTGTTTTAAAAGCTGTTTTTCTGTTAACCAGCTGTCACACCCCTACGAACGACAACCCTCAGAAGTAGAAACTTGTGCGAGCTAAGGTGAACTAGATATTTTGACATATGAATAAATAATTTACAAACCTACTTATACAATTTATTGGCATTCTCACTACACAACTGCGACCGTGTTTTGCTACACAATAGCTCCACCAAGCGGTTCTGTTTGAGGCAGCTATTGCACCGATCCCAACAATTTCATTTCAAGCATTCCTAAATCATACTGTGATTGTTTTCAATGCATATTCAGTGAAGCCAGACTTCTCTGGTCTATGAGATCGAATATATAAAACATGTTGCCTGGAGTAAGTTATAGCCTGACTAGCATATGTTTTTTATATTCCATAAATTTGAGACTTTTCCTTCTACATTGCCTTCTTGTTGAAGTATACGATCAGTTCCAGATAATTCCAGGTACAACTTTTGACCATGGGATGCAACTCGAGGGTTCGAGGTACAGATCATTTCTATCTGAAACGTGTGTTTTCAAAGATATGAAGGCTATATAGACTATTTGTCTTCTATAAATATCTAGAACGTTCGAGAGAATATCTCGGAATATCATAAAACATACGGGAATGATCCGGAAGGTTCGAGAATATCATGGAATATTCCAGATCATTGTGAAAGATTCCAGAATAGTTTATAATGCTGTAGAATGTTCTGGAACATTGTGGACTATTCAGAACCTTTTTTGAATGAGTAAGAAATGCCTTGGTAGGCATAAAAAACAAGTTTTGTCAATATTTTATAATAAAAAAAAAATACAATAAATCTTCTATCAATCCTTTGATACTACAGCTAGTTCTTTTATATCTGAATGAGTGGGGGAAACCTACATGAAGACATGTGAAGCAAGTTTTGTTAACCTCTTATAATTAAAATTTACGAATATAAGGAACCTCCTATCAATCAAGGATAAATATTACATACAACAGCGTAACACGATTCTGTTCCAAATGACTGATAGAAGAAGATATCACAAAAATGCAAGTTCATCTTGAATTTTCAGGAGTTCATAGGATACCTCTTGAAAATGCAGGAATCTTATAGCCTAATGTCATCAGATAATAGTGATGCACGTGGAAATCTTTGGGATGTGAAATAATAACTCAGGTGGGGGTCAGAAAGTAATGCAGGTCTTTCATGAACTTCAATTTTAATTATGACTGGAATCTTTTCTATGTGCAAAGGTTATAAATTTCTACGCGGTTCGTTATTTATATAATCAATGGTGATATAGTTCGTCATGTCATACAAACTACAGGTGCTTGTATCTGTAGATGTATCTATTAAAGTGTGTATCCACCATAAAAGCGGGCACGAGCAAACAAGAGTGAACGAACATTCTGCATCAAATCGGCTGGTAAGTACGGGCTAGCGAGCGAGCGAACGTATGCTTGTTCGCGTTCAGAAAATATCGAGAAGAAGGCGGTACATCAAAAGGTGCTTGCACAAAGTAGATGGATCAACTACGACTACGAACTTGAAGATATTCGCTCTGGTGTGGACGAGACATCAATATGTCGAGCAATCTCTAGCGAACACGAACGAACACGAGCAAACATACACGAATGCTCGCTCGTGCTCGCTTTTTTTGGTGAATACACACCTTAAAGTACCACGCGTTTCGCTCACAAGAACTCGGTCTTTCGCAGACCAGAACTTGGCGAATTTTGCATCGTCATTTGCATTAACATTCAATTGACCCTAATTTTCATAGAAAAATCATCTTCAGCGGTGAGGCCCATTTCTGGATTAATGGGTACGCGAACAAACAAAACTGTCGAATTTGGAACGATACCAATCCGCATGAGGTCCAAGAGCGTCCAATGCATTCCGAAAGAGTCAATGTTTGGTGTGGATGATGAATTGGTTAAGGATTAATGATACATTGATTAATCCGAATGAAGATCGTAACACTTTGGTGTGGATTTGGTGTGGCCAGACCATCACTGTCAACGGCGAGCACTTTAGGTCGATGATTACCAACTTCTCTCGGTCTGAATTGGATGATCTGGACACCAACAAGATGTTGTTTCAACGTGCCACATAGCTCATACCACATTGGAAATTCTGCACGAGCAGAGGTCATGGTCATCTTACGTGGTTGTGATGTGAACTGGCCACCGAGATTGTGCGATTTGACCCCCTTAGACTTCTTCCTGTGAGGTTTTCTTAAGCGCGGGTGTATGCTAATAAGCTACAAACCACAGTGGTCTTCAAAGCTAATGTAACCCAAGCCATCGGTCACATTTGGCCTGATTCATGCGCCAGAGTCATGGAATAATTGGAGGTTTCGGATGCGCTTCACCCAGAGAAGCTGTGGCGGAAATTTGAACAATGTTATATTTACACATAATGGCATCAATAGGTCTTTCAAAAAAAACAAAAAATCGATGATATCTCACTAACACTCTGCTTTATTTAAATTTAAAGATAGTATATACTCGTATAATTATTTTCACGAATTTTCGTCTGTGATTAACGTTAATGAGTGCCATAAATGTCGACCTAGTAGGGAAGAAAATGAAAATTGAAAGTAGTACTTTTGGACAAGAAACTCTATAATGTTCCATATCTTGTACAGCTTGTAAATCTAGGAAGCGACTGCGAAGTTTCGGCTTAGGACCTTCCCGAAGATGCACATTCGTTAGGAGACTGTATGTGTGTGTGAGACAGAGAGAGATAGTATTCTCAAGTCTCTTCCTAGTTTTGACAAGCTGTATTTATATCTCAAGATCTGAATATACGTTGAATAAAAATTGTATCAAAACAAGTTACTTTTAAAAGACGCAATTTTCACGCGTAACGGCAATCATATTTTTCTGACTGCAAAAAACAACTAACAAAGGCTTAGAGCAGAACTGAAAGGAATATCAACGAATTTATTGATTTTCTCATTTTCTGTAGAGTAGGGAAGGTGAGTGTAGGCCCACACTTAGGCCACATGTTACCCATTGTACATCCTCTCAAGGAGTTGTCCTCCTAAGTCATCGTCCATCCTGTCCTTTCCAGGAAGGTGGGCAGCTCTCTGGGAGACATCTCCTTTATATCGGTTGGTGTAGGCCAAGACTCGCCAAACACACACTCTCTCATTGACGATAACTCCGGACTTTCGCATAGAACATGCCTGACAGTTTCGTCTTCCGGTTCACACATCCTGCATAGAGGTGTGTCGACTAGCCCCATATTGTGGAGGTGTTTCCTTAGTTGACAGTGGCGTCAGGAATCCTACTGTTAAGCGTAGATTTTTCCTGGTCATCGCCAGATATTTCTTAGGCGCCAGCTTACCAGAGTCGCCCAGGGTGATCCTGGCAAGATTGCATCCTTTGATTCCATTCCATCTCTTTAAGGATTGAGCATGGGTATAACAGTTGACTAGTTCCGCAATTGTCAAAGTCATCAGGCCGTAGGTGCCACTGAGGCCTAAAATTCTCAGCCCAGCCGCTTTCTTGGCTAAAGAGTCGGCAATGCGATCACTTTCACTCCTGTCATGCCCTTTAACCCACCTCAGGATAATGTTATTATCTACCGAGGCTTTGGCTAAATCTTGGTGGCACTCTAAGTACTAGCCCTGAGGTAACATGTTATTTATTCTAACCCGAAATCTCTTAAAGCTGGATTTTGCAAATTTTTACATTAAGAGCTTTTTCAATGGAATTTTTAGACATCTTGAAAAATCCAAAAGTTTCATAAAATGATTTTATTCAAGTTTCCGTTCAGGTGCTACAAACATTCGAGTATTGTGGTTAGTTATAGGCGCATCATTGTTTGTCTTTTTTAGAATTTTTCAATGCATGTATTCTCGCGTGTGACGCCCTGGACGATTGCCCGGGCTACCTTCCGCCACCTTGAAGCCGGCTCTGATCGATGGCTTTGGCTTTACGGCATTCTGGAATAATTGCCGAGAGTTTTTTTCTTGTTTGAACATGGCGTTTTATGTTCTATCAGCTGGATCGTGAGCTAACTCGTTCGTTGTAAATTTAGCGCTTCCCCGAATTGTGTGATGCTATTCTCGGAAGAGTTGTTTCAGGTATGAAATTGATTGCAATGATTTTTACTAGTTTTCAGTCAGTTACTCACATGCTGCATATTTCGAATACTTCATATGACGGTCGTAGCATCTGAATAAGTGTTATTAAGGTACTATTTCGCCTGATTTAAAAGTTTGATTGATTGTATGTTTTTTTTTTGGTGGTCAACCAGTGAATTCATAATTACAAATACCAAAACCCGCCTAAAATAAAATTCTCAACAATTTTGACACACATTTCGAGTATCCCTACTACTCTATACCCTAGATTTCATTAATTAAGCATTAAGTTGCAACTGAAAAAACAATTCACGAGAAAGAAAATGACTGGAATAGTCAGTCGTTATCGACACGTAGCAAAAACCCAGCTATTCTTATTGCATATTAATTTAGTAGGACTGAGTGTTAATTATATTAGACCACGAAGTGGGCAACATACGAGGTCTATTCAAAAAATAAGGTGAATGTTCAAATTTCGCGGCCTACATATATTCGATTTGCATTTTTTTTATGTTGGTACACTCGTCTCGAACATATGTTCTCAGTATCATCTGTGTAGCATGTTCAGTTTGTTGGTGAGAGATATAAAAGTAAGACGTGTTTTCCGTGTTCGGCGACTTTCTGTTATCGCAAGAAATGGATGAAAGAATGTTCATAAAATTTTGTGCAAAAGATAGAATTGAGTGCTCAAAAACACTTGAAATGTTGACAGTGGCATACGGTGATTGAACTTTGTAATAGGGGAGCCCAAACGGGGATTTCGGGATTTACTAAAGCGCGGCAGATTAATATATAGGAGGATACCTTGTACCCGGTTAAGTACCTCCACCAAATATGAGCCCCATATATAAGGCCGCCTGTGAGGGATAAAAAATCAAATTAGTGAAAAAAATTGATCATCAAAAATTCTCGAGCGCGTCAGATTGAGGTAGGGTGAGTTAATTACCTACTAAAAAGAGTATATTCCAGTAATCTGATAATTTGAGAGTGACGTAAAGAAAAGGGAGGGCAGCAAAGCTGTAAAAAAATAACGTTATTTCGGCATTCTCGAGCGTAGCTAATTTTTTTTTTTTGAAGGAAATAATTCAAGGATAACGAGGAATATATAATCTGACGTTTTCCGCAATCCGAAATAACAAAAATTCATCGATAAAGATTAATGCGTGCAGCTGTGTGATAGGTACCTATATTTCCCTCTCCGAGTTTCTATTCCTCTATTCTCTATACATTTTTTTTCCATATTTTACTCTCTCACTCCGTCCCCACTCTGAATTCTGTTGCCATAACGCCATCACAGCTGATCACAGAGACTCGTTCGTGTTGAACATGAAGATGATGATTAAATAATCAATTAATTGATGGATCCTACGTGGTAGGAAATCATAATGAAGAAAAGAGAAATTAAACTTACTATGTTTTTTACCACTTTCATTTGTAAGTAACTTCACTGCAGTTTCGTCCTATAAGGACATTTTGAAACTTATACAATATATATAAGGTATACAATATATAAGTTTGAAAATGTC
>WOGO01008412.1:0-10661 GCA_015342085.1 Leptinotarsa defecta
ACTAGTAATAATATATAAAAACATGTCGAAATCGATATGGATGTTGTTGAAAATGGATGTGATATATATTAACAAAACGATAGTGCCCATATATACACATATATACATACATATATAAACACATATGTATTACAGATTGTAAGTACGTATGGTTTTTTTTCTCATCTACTCAAATAGACGTAAAAGTTCAAGTCTCTGACATTGAATGTTTCACTAACAGATTTCATATAAGTTTGTCAGTGAAAAAATCTACGTCTTGTCTTCGATGCCGACTTGAAAAATGACGAACTTTTTGTTTTCGCTCAAAATTTCCTTAAAAAACAATCATCGTCATGTAATTCTGAAAAACGAAACAAGAGGAGAAGATAATATTTAAGTTTCCCACATACTCATGTACCACCAGTATTTTAAAAAGACCACCCTATACAATCAAAGTGTGATGACGTATTCGAAAATAGTTACTTCTATTCATGCATTCCGCCCAAACTGATCTTTCGTCTATCGCCGTTCTGGTTCTATTGAAAGAAGAAATCGGTTATAGTTCAAGTTCCATGCAGCCTCTACGAGGGGAAGTGGACAATGGATTCGGGAGATAAAATAACCGTTGGTCCACATCTTTATACTTACATCTTGTTATTTGGCACATGTGACCTGTCCGACGATGCCTTGATACTGACCGTTATACCGGTCTAGTTTTTCATAGAAAATGCTACACTCGGACTATGACACGGGATAATTTGAGAATGCACATGAAAACCATCCACACGGTTCATGTCTGAATTGTTCTGATAGGTTGTTTAATCGATATCCTTTAACGTAAAAAACTGTCGGTAGTGAATCGCCAGTGATACCACTCGATAACTTATAGTTGTCATTTTCTATTCTACTGGTTCAATACGCACTTACGAAATAAAAATGCTTGCATTAATTTTGAAATGACATTTCTTGAAGTTCTTCGTTTGCTGTTTGAAATTCTATTCAAATTAAAAGACGGGGGATGTACCAGCAGAAGGAAGAATGTAATTATTGTTCTGATTGGTAATAATTAGGTAAGAATAGGTAAAAGATATAGTTGATAGGTATTAGTGAAAGGTCTAGGTAATTATAGGTACTTTTTATGATAGCTCATAGGTATATGTATAGAAAATTATATATAGGTTTAAGTATTTATATAAAGGTATAGGTGATTATATATAGGTATGGATATTTAAAGGTACAGGTGATTATCAGGTATAGGTGAAAGGTATAGGTGAGGAATAATTATAGGTGATTTTTCTTCTGATTGGTTGTTTAATCCATATCCATTAACGTAAAAAACTGTCGATAGTGAATCGCCAGTATTACCACTCGATAACTTATAGCGGTCATTTTCTATTCTACTGGTTCAATACGCACTTACGAAATGAAAATGCTTGCATTGATTTTGAAATGACATTTCTTAAAGTTCTTCGTTAGCTATTTGAAATATTCTATTCAAATTGAAAGGCGGTGGGAATGTACCAGAAGAAGAAAGAAGGTAATTATTGTTCTGATAAGTAATAATTAGGCGTGAATAGGTGAAAGATATAGGTGATAGGTATTAGTGATAGGTTTAGGTAATTATAGGTAGGTATTCTTATAGCTTATAGGTGTATGTATAGAAAATTATATATAGGTATGAGTAATTATATAAAGGTATAGGTAATTATATATAGGTATTTAAAGGTGATGGATAATAATAGGTAATTATTCTTCTGATTGATTGTTTAATCCATATCTTTCAACGAAAAAAATAATAATGTCGGTATTGAATTTCCACTAACATCACTCGTTAACATTGAATATTGAAATAGCGATCATTTTCTATTCTAGTTCAATACGCAGTTACGAAATGAAAACTTTCTTGCATTAAATATTCGAAAATGCTCCACAAAGAAGATTTTGAAATGAAATTTCTCAAAGTTATACATTTGCTATTTGAAATATTCTATTCAAATTGAAAGGGGGTAAAGATGTACCAGAAGAAGGAAGAAAGTAATTATTATTCTGATAGTTAATAATTAGTTAGGTATAGGTAATAGGTGTAGTTGATAGGTATAAGTAATTTTTCTGATAGCTTATAGGTATATGCATAGGAAATTATATATAGGTATAGGTAATTAGTAGTTACAGATAAAGGTAATGATATGTAATTATTGTTCCGGTAGGTGAATTGTTCTGATAATTCATAGGTATAGGTATAAATATATATATTTTATATATTTGCATAAATATTCTATTCAAATTGAAAGGCGAGAGGAAGATGTACCAGAAGAAGGAAGAAATTAATTATTGTTCTAATAGGTAATAATTAGGTAGGTATAGGTAATAGGTTTAGGTGATAGGTAATTTTTTTGATATATGTATATATGATATATGTATAGGAAATTATATATAGGTATAGGTAATTATAGGTTATAGATATAGGTAATTAATTATATACTTATGATGCACTGTTTGGAACCTCTGGTGTAGTAATGAATCTTACTGGAGTCTTTTCCCAACACCAAATCGTCATTTTTAACACCTCGACACGTGTTTCGATCACCAAGTGATCATCTTCAAAGAGGAAGATTAATCTTTCTTCAAAGAGGAAGATTTGAAGGAAGATTAATCTTCCTCTTTGAAGATGATCACTTGGTGATAGAAACACGTGTCGAAGTGTTAAAAATAACGATTTGGTGTTGGGAAAAACTCCAGTAATATTAATTAATTATATGTTATTATTGTTCCGGTAGATGCATTGTTCTAATAACCCATAGGTTCGATAATCGATTTAGTGGAGGTATTACAATAGCTGATTTTCCACAAGATGGTTGGCCCTCCATTAACACATTCCAAGCACCTAGAATCTGTTGATATCCCAATCCTTTATTGCCAGTGAAATTTTATCACATCGTACAACCTCTAGAAGAAAAACTTGACTTTGTCCTACTACCATGTCGACTTTTACATGTTCATCTGTCGATGGAGACCGTTTTCTTTATAGGGTAGGTTAGGTTAGATCAAAAGTGAGTGGATCTATTCGCCCCTCCACCGCAACCCGCAAGGGTTTATTGTGGCTTTCACCTATTAACACTCGACCAAATAAACCCAGCCTCTTAACGAAGCCGATTAGTTTGTTTGGTGAATGGTCTTTTAAAGTATATGCTCTGTTGTTTCATCATTTTCCAACAATCCGAGTCTCTGCATATAATGACTCGAATGACAGTGGCAGTCCAACAACGGTTTGTTATCAAGCTTCGAGTGTCCGAGAATATTTTATTGACATGTGTATGACAGCAAATAGTAGCATCCAGACTCGGTTAGCTGTATCACCAGACATTCTCACTACTTACTAGAGTAAGTAATGTTTCAGTTTTCTTCCATCCTGTTTATGAGGGAGAATGTCCATATTGTCCATGCTTACTTACAATTACTCAGGTGGAAACTACTCTGTCTAATGGATGAAAAATGCTTTGCTTTTTGGTTTCCTGGTAGCACGTTCTGAGGTTTTGAAAACTGTCCGATGGAAATTTCACAATAAAGTTGTACTTGAATAAGTCATAGATTTTCATCAAATATCGGCCAAATTCATCACGTATCTGATTAAATCTGAGTAGATGTTGGATTCTCTACCACTGTTGGGCTTTCGGTATTTATTTCATTACCCATTGTTTTCAATCTCCTGAAAAAAGAATCACCAATCTGTTTTCGCGAGTATCGAAAACAACCAATCAGTTCTTCCAACATTTAAAAATTCTTTGTCAGATGAAAAATAAAGCGGCGAGCGACTACAATGAAAGATGTGAATCTAACCTGTCAGGACCGCTGCCGAGAAGGAACCTCTTTCGGGCCAACTGTTAACCGCCATTCCTATAAATAAAGTTAAAAGTGACAGAAGATAGTTTTATTATTTACGAATTTTAGTGAAACAGGTCGTCTAGCAGAGGTAAAAAAGCTGTCAGTATCAAATTTCTAGAGATGAGTAGAGTTCTCAGTTGAGAGTCAATAAAAAATGCATATCGAAATATTAGGGTGTTACAAAATTTTTGTCTGTTTCAATGTCATGTGTTTTTATGGTTCCATATCTCAATAAATATTTATTCTACTGTGTCGCGATATACACTGCTCGTTAGATAATTTTGTACTGTATAAATTGATGCTGTTCCTTCTATTCCAAATTTTATTTTTGTACCTCTCTCCAGCTCATCACTATCTGATGTCGTTGAGCCATTTTCGGCCAATTTTTCTCTACGAATTCAAATTGAAACGAAGCGCTGTCGAGACAGCCCGAAAAATTACCAAGGTATTTGGCAATACTAGTGTTAATGAACACACTGTATCTGTATCTACAGACTAGGGGGGGTAAGTGTAGACCCACAGCACTTAGGCTACATGTGACTCCAGAAAGGTGGACAGTCACTAGGAGACATCTCCTTTATATCGGCAGGTGAATGCCAAGACACACTTTCTTTGGCAACCTTGAGGTGTCCCACGACGGCCTTCGTGAAGGTTTTGGAAGGTGCAGCGACATTACTGTGATTGCGCGGCTTCTTCAACCTTCTTGGGGTTCCCTCCGTGGAGGTGCTCAAGTAAGAGCGCTTTCCTGCAAGGGCAGCTGGTTCCTTGCCTTTATTCAAGGCGGAGCTCTTGGCGCCCCCCACCGCAGGATATGCCCTTGCTGTTGGAGGTGGAGTGGGGGAGGAGGAGGGTGCACTTATAGTTGCTGCCACTCCTGCCTCTTTCGTTCTTCTTCTCCTTCTGTCCTCGGCGCCGCAAATGCGCTTACGCCTTGGCATTTGTGTTATATCACCGGGTGATCTGCCATGTCCAGCCTCATTCCGAACGGTATATTGGGGTGGACATTTCTATTCATCCCCAGCCACCGCAATAGATTGAGGTGAGCATTTCTGTCCAGCCTCGCCATTGGTTTTTGTTTTTTCTGTGTCTGTTTTTGTTTCATTCATGTATGTTCTCACGAGTAACTCAGTTCCCCAAAAGGAATCATTCGTAACCGCATATCACTGATCCACGGTGGCATGTTTCGCAAAGGCTTATAGGGAACTTTGCTTCCCGTCACCCTACTTACTTCTGCCACTGACCAGGAGTCCGGCGACCCCGTCCGCAAGGCCACATTGGCTTCCCGGATAGGGCCTCCCATCCCCTGGCCGCTCCCCTCTCCGCCACCTGGGGACGCGACCGATAGGTAGCCCAACCCACGGGATGAATAGATTGTTTGCGTTGGATTACGAAATTTTGTTGCAGAGATTCTTTTTTTGATCAGATCGTCACTTGTGATGAAATGTGGATCCTCTACGACAACAGGAGACGTTTCGGACAGTGGCTGGACACCGATGAGCCGCCCAGGCACTTTCCAAAGGTGAAAATCCGCCAAATAAAGGCCATGATTAGTGTGATTCACAATAACTTTCCACCACCAGCTCAAACCATCACAGCAGAGTCCTATTGTGAGGAAATCGGCGAACATTCTTGTAATATGTATCGAGAATGGGAATCCAGTGTCGAAAGTATGCTTCAACATTTTTCCGTAGAAAGCTATTTATATATTGAATTGAAGACTGGCATAGATTGAATTTCGAAAGAAAGCACTAATCCTAATTCACTTCCAGTGGATTTTCACACCGAAAAGTCCAGAGATTTAAATCATTTTGAAAACTCAAACAATTGATGCACGAATGGAATTCCATCAAATGATCTCCTTTGAAATCGTCAAAATATACCTCCTCTGAATTTGCTATTTGACTTATAAGATCATAATAGAACATATTGGATATGACATAGCTATTTATTTTGGCCTTGAGATCCTACGATTTCGCCCAAAACCTAGCGACTTATGAATTTAATTAATGGTGATTGACTTGATTCTGATTTCCAAAACCAGTCAAGTTGTCTCTATATTTAATCAGAAAATCTGTAGTTGTAGATTTGCCCTTGAAAAATCGTGTTGATGCCAATGCCAATAACAAGGCTATCTTGAATTTTGGAATAACTGATGTCAAGTTATATCTCTGTAAAAACCTCAACATTATTTCCGTTTCCCCGATTTGTGAATGCGTCTGATAAAATAATTCTTCCAAAACGCTGCAATTACGCCCATAGCGAGAGACAATATAAAAAAGAAGGATTTGTGGTTCTGGCGTTGAATTTGGTCATTATTACGCATTGGTCAAAGACGAAACGGACTGTTTTAAGTTTGACGATAATCGTGACACTAAAAATTCTAGCGATATCTTGTATTTAATGAAGCCTCTGGAGACACCCTACATTCTATACTATGAAAGAGAGAACATTGGCAGATCAAGATCTTCAGATGGTGTGGTGCTGCAGGTTTTTCCTGCAGCTGAAAAAGCAAATGTGCCACTGGAATCATCCAAGTCGCCCCGGAGCGCCAATTAATTTTTGTTGTTGCTTCATAATTGGTATTACCTTGAATAGTTATTACTGAAAAAAAAACGCTAAAAGTAATTTCAAAGTGGTTCAAATACTTATATCAGATCAAAATAACATTTAGCAACACCTACGATAAATATCTTTCGCTGGAACTCAAACTTTATCAATAGAGACTGAGAAAAAATGATCAGTAAAAAATTATTGTTTGGTTTGTATTTCCACAATGTTTGTAAATCGTTATCAATGTCATCCCACTGCTTATTCAAAAATTTACATATTGACTATAATTCATGAAATATCAAAAAATAGCTTCCCATAATATCATCATATTTTTGAAAACTGTTTATAAACTCTTTTCTTTTGAAAAATGCATTGATTGGGTTTAGGACTGCGTCAGTTTATAAGAGTGGAATATTTTCCTACTTCAAGAGAAATAAAAATGTTAAAAATCATTAAATTATGCTATTATAGCTTAGTGAATCAATTTATTCGTCAATGCACGAATTCAAATATAATTGGCCCTACTTATTCCCAACAGACAACAAATGTATAGCAATAAAGTACTCAAATTTAGTCTTCGAGTTGGTACAAAACTTCAAATCATCACCTATTTTTCAGTTTGTTGTATCCCAGTTACCGAGAAAATTATAAAAAACAAAGATAAAGTAAGTAGCTCCTAAATAGATGATACCTTTGAAAAGATTAAAATACAAGGTACACCAAAAAATCATTTGTCAATCTCCAACTAATAATGGTCTTACAACTGATACAACACGTAGCGAAATTTTCCAATTCTAAACAATAATATTTGTTTTTACCTGAACGATTCGATATACCTGAGATCTGTTTTATGGGTTATCGGGTCAGAGAACATTCCGTGAACAATAATGTTCGGGGTTTGACCCCTATGGAGCTTATTTCTGACCCGAACGAAACCGGCTGTCATGAAGTGTTCAAAGTTGAACCCATTAAACAAATATAGATAAATATTAGTGAGTTACGGCTATTCAAGGTGAAAATCAATGATGAAATGACGGGGAGATATAAGCTCAAGATTCCAGCTAATCGAATTCCAACTGATTCAAAAATAATTATTTTCAATTGATCGAGCACAACGCGTCCAAATTGAAGATGACTTGAGTACCGAACGTACTGTAACTTACGGAGTGCCATAAGAAACCGTATTGGGACCTGTTCTAATCATAGTATAAACAAATGAACTACTTTTGAGGCAAGATGCTTGAACCTTAATCCATTTTGCCGATTATACTATGTTAATATACATCGATGGATATTCTCGAATATTTTTACCGTCAACGCTGGTGTACCCCATGGATCCATATTGTCTTCAACCCTATTTTTATTGTAAGTCAACGGCAGCAGGAGGTTGCATATCTTAATAAGGCTCTAGAAGTGATTTCAAACTGGGATGAAAGTAACCAGGTTCAATGAAATAGACAATTCCTCTATCCGCTTCGATAAGTTTGTTGGGGGTGTAAATGAACACCAATATGTCTTGGAACAATCGTGTCGCTGGAATTGCAAAAGCTTCTTCTCAAAAGTTCAAAACACCGTTCCAAACCAAGAAACTGTACACACCTCAGCAACTTTTGATGCTTTATGAAGCTTAGGTAAGACCTTCTATGGAGAATTGTTCCCATGTATGGATAAATCCAACCTCACTCACAAGTCAATAAAAATATTCTCGGATAGTCAAGCGGCATTGGAAGCTCTTGCTTCCTACCGAGCAACGTCTAAATTGGTAGCAAACTGCCAAAAAAGACTCTCCTCGATAGGAAGACTTAACAGATAGTCTCTGGTCTGGATTCCTGGGCATACTGGCCTGCAAGGCAATGATGCTGCTGATTCTCTTGCAAAGGAAGGTGCTGCAAGCGGCTTCATTGGGCCAGAACCTGTCATTGGTATCACTTTAGGCTTTGCCAAACAAACACTGAACACCTGGATGGCAAGAAGAGTTATGGACTTCTGGCAAAAACTTCCAGGATTGGCTCACTCCAAGGCGTTTATTCACCTTTCGAAGCTTGAGTCCAAACAGTTGTTGGACTACAGTAGAGATGAACTACAATGTGTAACAGGCCTTCTTACAGGTCACTGTCATTTGAATCATCATATGCAGAGACTTGGACTGTCGGAAGACAGTGTGTGTCGCCTCTGTCTGGAAAATGATAGAACAGCAAGGCATATACTTTGTGCCTGCTCCGCTGGGGACCGAATTAGGTTCTTAGAGTTCGGCAGATCCGTACTCTCACCATCTGACGTGAAAGATCACTCACCATGTTAGGAATCACACGTTAAAAGGCAAGACCTCGTTAATCCTTAGCTCGCACAAGTTTCGACTTCTGAGGGTTGTCGTTCGTAGGGGTGCGACATCTGGTTAACGGAAAAACAGATTTTAAAAACAGATTTTCTTTTGAACCATACAAACTAATTGGCTTCGTCCAGAAGCTGGGTTTATTTGGCCGAGTGTGAATAGGTGTGAGCCACAATAAACCCTTGTGGGTTGCCGTGGAGGGTCGAATAGACCTACTCACTTTAGACCTACCTACCTACCTACCTATACTTCATACGCAAATGAAAAATGTCGGTGATATCACGCGAACACATTGTTTTTTTTTTAATTCAAACTCGATGAAAAACCCTTATGATTTAAAACTAGAATGATATCTCATACTGTATATGGGTAATAATATACTTTTCTGATTTTCTCTTAAATTGGACTGAACTGAATAAAAGTTAGCAATATCCGGGTAGTTCCCACTTCCCCGAGAAAGGAGCATTTTTTCAGCCTATTTCGTACTTTCCCGAAAGAATCGCATCTTTGTTGTCATTTTAAATATGAAAATTTTGGTAAATGTAGTTTTGATGAATGCAGTTGATTATTACCATAGCAGCGAAATAATGACTGACAGCTTTTGACATGAAATCAGTCAACATTTTTGATTTTTGAAAGATTACATGGTTTTGTTCACAATTATTGCAATATAATCTATAGAAAGCAATAGTGATAGTGAGTTGGAAAATGTGGCTCATGAAATTTGCAAAGCAACGGCTGCTGCTACAGTACAATTTTTGCCTGACAAATCAAACTCTAGGCAACGAAACGTTTATGATTTGTTCTCGAAATGGATGCGAAACTATTACAGAGGATGTGATTTTGGGTCATATGGCGCAAAAATCTGAAACTTCAAAATCCTCTACCTTGTGGAGCATGTTGAAAAGTATCATTTCAGTAGAGAAAAATGTAAACATAGCCCCGCATTCCCACAGGATTTCTGTGTAGGAATCCTGTGAATGATATCTGACGCAATTTCATAACGAATGTTTGGAATACCAACTGAATGGAGAAAAGAGTTTTTGTATAATTTAGTGTTCATATAAAAGTGATTATTTCGAAAGAAAGTTACTTTTTTTAAAATTGATCGCTTCCTTTCTATATTTTCCCACGTTTTTGGAGTGGTAGAAAGCCAAAAACTTTTTTCTTTAGAATTTGTTTTGAAATATTTTACTCAAACCACCACCAGTGAAGAAGATAATTCAGGACTGGACCGAAAGAGGCTCCAGAAACTCACTATAATTTCTATATGATCACACTATGAAAAATAGTATATGGTTTTTGAAAATAGGTTGAATGAAGAAATCATAAAAGTAATCTTATTATTAGAAGAAAAACATTCATGTAATTATTCACCACATCGTCTTGTAATTAAGAAAAATAGCCAAATACGAAGATAAGAATTGTTTGATACTTCAGCTGAAGAAAAAGGCTACCCATCTCAAAGAAGGAATTAATCTTTTTAGAATGATTATCACAATTTTACTCAGATTTATATTGAAGAAAACAATTTTGATTCACGACATTCGAGAGGCTTCTCTCTATATTGGCCTTACTTCAATAGACAGAAACTTCCTGTATTTTCTTTGGTTTGATGAAGATGATGAACTGCGTGGCCAGCTCAGATAGCGAAAGAGATATGAAAGTCTCCATTGATGAATCCGCACTTCATTTCGATAATGTCAAATTTGAACTTCAATTGTGGGAGCATACAATTTCTAATAACACTGAATTAGCAGCAATTTTCAGTTTCAGGCCTTTACTGAAAGAGAAATTTGAACACCCTAGAAGTAAATTCTGATTGGTGTGACATTTCAATATAGATTGAAAAACTCAACTTTACTCAAAATCTTATTGGATTTTCTTATCCAGTATCATAGTGTATTACTAAAACAGA
>WOGO01008413.1:0-10661 GCA_015342085.1 Leptinotarsa defecta
TTTGCTCATTTTCGGAATGAGATGATTATTCATCACCTTTGTCCTAATGGATTCGAGGGTTGGCGCTTTATTCTCAAAAAAGAAAGAATGAATGGTATAGCGTACAAAATTTTTCGGGTACTCGTCCAATTCAATTGTTTTTCTACCACGACAATGTACTTTTGGAGCTTGCACAATCCCAGTCACCTTTTTTTCACGTACAATGCATTCAATTGTCGACACGAATATTCCCGTTAAAAATGAACGCTGGGCTACAGCTTTTACTGTACAGAGTGTATTTTTAAATTTTCGTACACTCTAGAGACAATGTGTTTTTCTTCTAACGACATAAACTTTCGTTTTCTCTGTACATTACTTGTACCTGCTACGGCATCCATCCTAATACAATAAAAATAATAAAATTTGATCATATTATTCATCTATTTGTCAGTTGTTTACTGATCTCAAAAACTATTTTAAAGTTGATGTATTTTGAAAAACACTTTATTGTGAGATTTTCACTAGAACATATGAACAAATCCGCAACACGTGTTTCGCTGCACAGTAGCTTTTTCAAGCGTGTTCACTAACAAACTGAATTCTACATACATTCTACATATATACTTTTTGAAATATTAGTATCTACCTAGAAACTAATAATATTCTACGAACTAATTAATGACAGTTATAACATTTATACCTGAGTTTAATGACTAGGTCAACTAATTAATTATCCACAATAAAGTGTGAATGTGATGAATATATATGAAAAACAAGTATCAACCAACTCTATCTTATATTTTAAAGTTAATAAATATAACAGTTTATTTAATAAATATAATAAAATGTATTTAATAAATACAAAACAAAGTCACCGTCACAAGAAACAGAACACACTACGCCTATGCAGATAAGGACGCTTGATAATGAAGAAACCGAATGACTATTAATGCATTTCAAGAACGTAAATATAATATACCTGCGAAGTGTTGATCAGTTTACCGATTTTTCAAATGAACTGGTCCACCTATTCGCTTGTACATCCTATCGATATTCAGAAGCTATCTTGTTACGGGGGCAAATTTTATGGAATCATCTTACTTTTCAATTATTTTCAATGGCATAGACAATAAAAATGACCCCGGTAAGAATTCAGTTCTAACATTTAACATTGTTGCCATTAGCTCTCAGTTCAATTTGTATATGAGTTACCTTCAATTGAAAATTGTTATACTATAGCAAAGCGACTGGTCCATAGTTATTTGGAAGATTTTTCTTGGCCTTTTTGGGAACCCCTTTCTTGAAAGACAGGTTGAAAAGTCTCCAAAATACCGGTACGAGTTCATTTGCGTATTTTTTAAGGACCAGACGCCTTATTGATGTTAAGCTGTTTCATAATTGTAAGGCTCTGTTTTGGTGGTCTAGCCTTCAATAGTTACTTGAATTTTCTCTGTTAAGGATTAAAAAATACACGAATGAATTATCTATCAGCACCAGCATTGACTTACAGAAATAGATTTTTTTTTTCTTGGAAGATCAGAGTTCAGCCTTTACTAAGATTGTATAAACCAGCTGTATATACCAACTGTATAAACCAATTGAATTAATATCAGTGAGATCGATAACGATGAAGAAAACAACACACTCTTGAATATTGGGTTGGTTTTGAAATTTTAGGCGATCATCGATATGGTTTCCTATATAATAGCTAACATTCATTATATTTTCAAATTCGCAAGGGAAATAAAATAGATGCAATTTGAATTTGATGAATGACAAGGCAACGAGCCATATGCAAAGCGGAAAAAGTGTGCCACTTTCACTAAAAATATTTATTTTTCACGGTTAGTACTTTCAGGTTATTGCTCTGGTAACAGACGGGAATTATTTATATGTAAATGGCCTCGACATGGATGTTGTTTCGAGGAATAAGTGGAACTAATAATAAAGTATGCAATCGTCAAGTAGGATTCATCAATTTGTTATTGACAAAATAAAATATACAGGATGTATCTTGAATATGTCATTGATTTCTGATTAACGGAAAAACAGATTTTAAACAGATTTTTTTAAAACAGATTTCAGGTGGTGATTACTTGCCATATTTTATGAAGAAAAAACTATCTAATTGATGAAACCGAGAATTAGAAAAAATATCAACACCTACAACAGCTTATGGGAGGGTAAACCGCTTCGTTACGTAATGCGTTCCTCACATTATCATATTAATTTAGGTAATAACCTAATCTTTTCTCAAGTTGAACAATTTCAGAATTAAATAGTTCAACTCAGTTCAAGAAAACAAACCTGCTGGTACACCAAAGAAAACAACATAGTCGTCTCTAGCAGGTGGCACTGCAATTCATACGCAAAGTCACTGAGATATTTCTACCCGCTATGCGTTAAATAGAGTATCAATAAGCGTCGAAATGGGGGTACCAATATAAATTTTTCATTGATAAATTCTGTATGACTAGAAGATAATTGAAATATGGTGAAAACTAATTCTGTTTTAGTATTTTATTTTGGGAAAGACAATTTATATTTGAAATAGTTTTTTATTATTTAGAATTGTTACCTTCTACAGATCTATACAATAATCGGAATATTAAGTTTACAAATATATACAAATGTAGAAAGGGCAAAAAATTACTGCATTTGATGAATTAGCTTTTTGAAAAAAAAAAAAAATGTAATTTGTTAGTAACTTGAATTTATAAAATTTTGCATATAAAAATAAATATGTTTCATCTGGTTGTGACGTTCTAAAGACTATCCATTTTATTTATCCAACCTATTTGAACCAAAACATTATATTTTGCAGTTATAAGTCGTCTTTTAATGTAAATTAATTTGTTATTATTATTGACACTGATAATATCAAATTGATCGTAAGTTTGACAATGAAGATGGAAACAGTCTTCGAAACGTCTTCAGATAAGTATACGGTTAGAAACTTGAATATCTGAATTTCGGGTTGAACCGCGCTCAAAGTTTTGCAATGTTCGACGTTTCGGCTTCGACTTTGACACCTTTTCAAGAATCATAGAAGTGTGGCTGTACTGAGAGACATATTTTACGGTTTTGATGTTTTGGTCTTGCCAAACCTTCGAGCCCCTCATTGCCTCATGTTTATAAATAATAATATAGACTAACCCAGTGTTCTGGCTTTCTTCATTGCTCTTAAATGTGTTCTTTTCCATTCTACAACATCTGATTTTTTTATAAACATGCTCTTTCTATCTTGTTTACTAAAAGTTGAGTTCAGCTCTTGTGATCTCTTCCATAATCTAGTTCTTCTTATATCAAGACAAACACTGTCTTTACGTATAACTGACAACACTTTATCTAATGTTGGTATTTGGTTTTTTTATGTAAAAGGAGTGTACTGTTCTCCTAATAGAATTTTTGACTTCTTCGTCGATAACCAAACACTCTCTGCTAGTGGATACTTTCGGCTCCAAAAAGCTGTAGTTTTCCTTGAGTTCCTCAAGAATTCTAAAAATTGTCGATTTAGAGACACCGGTTATACTCGCGCATTTTTGCACTAATTTCTCCTTGTTTCTTATTTCGGGCGGATATTGTATTCTTAAAGTATTATAAACATCCATTTTTCATTTATATTCAATGTTTCGGACGATTCACGGTTCCCGGACAACTAGTTTCCATGTTGTACAGCTGAAGAATATCACAAGACTGAGACTAAGACTCAGACTAACACTGAGACTAAAACTAACTCCTCTACCATGATCTTCAAACTCTTAAAAGATATTATTGTAATATTTTCTTCCTATGGAAAAAGCGAAGTCGAACCTATTGAGGGGTGCAGTATGTCTGTTGACGGTATGATTCAAAGGAATATATATTTATGCCGCCTTGAAAAAAAACATGTTTTTTCAATCCCATTCAACTAAATACTCATTTGTTGGAGAATGTTTTGGGTACTACTGAACACAATTTGCCGTAGTTGATGTGTTACTTTGTTATGAATAAGATTTTTCAAGAATAAATTTTGTTTATTTATTTCGTTGAGAATGAATGATTTGAATGCAGTACGCTTATGGCACTAATATACAGGGCTATTCAAAAACCAAAAAATCCCAATTTATATTTTTGTCTATATCTTCTTTATTCGCAGACATATTGAAAATCTGTCCTCATTTTGCTATTGGTACTTGATGTGGGCTCTCAGAATATATCCATGAATCTTTTATACAGGGTGTCACCTGACTTGGACCACCCCCATCTTTGAATTTTTAAATACAGACCTGTATTTTTTGTTGCAGTTTTTGTATCGTCTACGTTCACTTCATACTGAAAAATTAAATTCGATTTTTTTTTCGCAGTGTACTGTGCAAATATAGGACTCACAACATAAATATACCGAAAGAATGAATGACCAGATCTGCTCTGAATAAAAAGTTTCATCTGAAATATTTTCAGAAATCTGTTACATGAAAATCTTTTCGATCCTATGGGCCAACACCGGGGAGCAGTATCACAGAACAGTCATCCTCGCCTAGGCAGATACTTATCCTTCATTAGGCAGATTGCTTAACGAAAAGCACAATATGAATAATATTATTGAAAAAGAAAGGTTTTGGCTTACTACTTCTCTTGACACAAAAAAATGTGGGAATTTTTCAAAGGAACGAAGGATGCAATCAATTTCAAAAAGGTAACTGTATACAAATATTTATAGATCATGCCAAAAACTAACTTTCAGACACAAACTGGATGAAAAAGTCTTCTCGAAACAGCTTCTTTCATATAAACATTGAATTCAATGTAATTATATGTAAGAAAAATACTTTCGAAACAAATACTTTTATATGAACAGTGAACTAAACAAAAATACACTTTTCTCTATTTAGTTTGTACACCAAACATTCGTTATGGAATTGAATCAGATATCATTCGCAGAATTGCCACACAATAAAGTGAATAAAAGGAGTTAAATTTCACTGCCGTCTTCGATGTTTCACCGTAAGACACTTGCCTTATCAGCTCTTCAGTGCCAAATCTGGATAACATTATAGGAAAAAAATTCATGTCAAACGGTTTTATTGAAAAAAGAAATAAATGATGTAGATAATGTATTAAAAACTAAAAAAATAATTTGGATGTTCCTAGGTAGTAATCACACCACCCTCTTCAGCAATCTATGATATTGATCAGATAAAAAAATAATAAAATCATTGGGAGAAGTAAATATGTAAAAAGTAAGCGCAACGATTTTATGATTTTTTTTTATCTGATCAATACCACAGATTGCTGATGAGAGTGGTGGGATGACTGCTACCTAGGGCCTTTCGAATTATTTTTTGTTTTTAGTACATAATCTACATTATTATTATCTTTTTTTTTCAATGAAACCATTTAAAAAAATTCAATTATTTTTAAGTTTTTAGTTTTTGATTTTGTGACTCAATTCTTTCCATTCTGTTCAGTTCATTCCGTGCCTTACTATCACAAGGTATTATGTAATCAGTCATTTTGTAGCTGCGGCCACCTTGAATTTGAATTTTTCTCAAATGATACAGTTATTCTACGATGCAAGGCCTATCATTTGGTACCCATATTGAGGTATTTTACAAAGTATACCACTATTTTGCTGGTCAAGCCCTGTTATTTGATACACATATTGAGGTAGTTATGAAAAAAATATGTATTCCGCCATTTTGATGCGACGGCCATCTTGAATATGCTTCTTTTTCAAAGTGTACTACAATCCTATTCGTCAACTCTTTCATTTGATACCCATATTGAGGTAGTTGTGGAAAAATATGTAATCTGTCATTTTGGAGCTGCGGCCGTCTTGGAATCACAATGATACAAAATCTATTGAATTGTATTGTCATCAAAACTAAATGTGTGTACCAAATATCAAATCAATCTGTCAACAAGAAGGGTGTCAAACTCCAATTAATAAATTTAACCCAAACAAACAGGGCAAGCTAAATAAAACCGTTTGATAGAAACACTCAATTCATCTATAAAATTACGACTTCAAGTCACGGAATGAGTTTAATCTACTCATGTCATCGACGACAGTACAAAAACGGACGATTTCAAAAATGCACCTTCACTTCAAATCTAGAAATGCGGGTAAATACATTTATATATTCATCAGAAAACTACGTCAATGCGGAAAGCTCACTTGAGAAGATTCAAAAGTTGTTTTCTTTCGAACAAAATGAATGTTTCATATTCATAAATATACTTTTATCAAATGAATAATAAAAAATTTGTTCATCATTTCCAGATTTTCAAAGAAATAGTTCAGTCATTTTACTGGCAAACCTGTCTTTGACAACTACTCACAAGCCGAAACCATTTAATTTATGAAAAATGCCGGCGAACCAAATTAATGTGCAGAGTATGTCAACTCAATATTTTTCTAGGAGAGATCAATTATTACAAAAAAAAGTTTTATTCATTTTGAGAACCTATTTTTTGATTGTTTTCTCAAAAACATGTATATTATAATAATAATAATATTTATTTGTAGTTCCTCATTACATATAAATACAATAAATTTTCAATCTATGAAAATAGATTTAAAAAACTACGGATGAGGCTAGAAAAAACATGTACCGCAAGGGTACTGTTGATCTTAGTTCTAGCCTTGAAGAAAAGGAAACTGAACTAGAGAAAGAACGAAGAAAAAAGAAGAGAGAATAAAAGAGGAAGGAGAGAGGAACTATATATATTATAACTGAAGGATCGTCGATATAGAGTGGTTCGATAGGGCGGAGGAGAAAGTAACCCTTTAAACCTCAAATTTAAAGTATGTACATTGCTACGAAATGTTATTTTGTTATACAAATATGATGGACATTTGTTAATTAATATTTCATGGAATAGGGTAGCCGAGTGTAAAACACGTCTATTTTCCATAGTTAACCAATTGGTTTCCTTAAGTTTATAAGAAATTCTATCATATTTTCTAATGCCATAAATAGGGCTATTTAAATTCGTTTCTGTATATGGGGATCTCGTAAACGATAAGAGATAGAGTGTCGATTAAATTCTGGCAAAGTTGCGTATTTCAGAGACCTATTCAATGATGTGAAAAAATCGAATATAGCTCTTCTGTTTCTGGAGATATACAGGATAAACCAAAAAATCCCAAATTAGTTTTTTGCCTATATCTTCATTATTCGCAGACATATTAAAAATCTGTCTACATTTTGCCATTGGCACTTGATGTGGACTATCAGAATATGTCCAGGAGTATTTTATACAGGGTGACATCTGACTTGGGCCACCCTCATCTTTGAATTTTTAAATATGGACCTGTAGTTTTTGTATCGTCGACGTTCCCTTCATACTGAGAAATCAAATTCAATTCTATATTTCGCAATAATAATATCCGAAACGAACACTATAATTGGAATGAAATTTGAAATGAAGTAATTTATATTCACAAAAAAATTAATGGCGCAATAAATGTTCGAATTGGAATCCATCCATTTGGAATCCATCCCTCAATACACTTATTTGCTGCATTGTTGTGAAATCATTCAAAATCCTCAATCTGGAGTCTTCCACATTTTCTGAATCTCTGTCAGCGTAAATCCTCTTTTTCAATGTCCCCCATAGAAAATAGTCCAAAGAAGTAAGGTCTGGTGATATTGCAGGCCATCTTATTGGCCTATTATTTGTCTCGAAATGGAAAGACTCCAATTCGAACATTTATTGCGCCAATAATGTTTTTGTGTATATAAATTACTTCATTTCAATTTTCGTTACAATTATAGTGTTTCTTTTCGGATGTTATTATTGCTATCATTTCTTTTTCTCCTCATAAAACACATATAAGATATGTTTCAGATAATCATATGGAAAAAATCAATGGATCAATGGAAAAAATATGAAAAGGTACCTGAAAATGAAATAAAAAACTCTCGAAAAACTTTACGGTACATAGAGAGATGTGAAAGTTGCTATTATGTTTTTATTTAACTCAGACAACCAATTTCCAGGGCCGTAATTTAAAAGGGAATAATTCACGCAATTATAATTAAATATTACCTACCAAAACATCTCGAACTATAAAATATAATTTGATTTCTCAGTATAACGTGAACGTCTATGATCCAAAAACTACAACAAAAATACAGGTCCGTATTTAAAAATTCAAAGAGGGGGGTGGCCCAAGTCAGATGACACCCTATATAAAAGATTCATGAACATATTCTGATAGCTCACATCAAGTGCCAATAGCAAAATGTGGAAAGATTTTCAATATGTCTGCGAATAAAGAAGATATAGGCAAAAACATAATTTGGAATTTTTTGGTTTTTCCTGTATATCTCCAGAACCGAAAGAGCTATATTCGATTTCTTCACATCATTGAATAGGTCTCTGAAATACACAACTTTGCCACAATTCAAACGACACCCTATCTTTTATCGTTTACGAGATCCCCATGTACAGAAACGAATTTGAATAGCCTTGTATAATAATATATAAATGAATTGTTATTCGTTAGTCTTGCTAAAACTCGAGAACGACTAGACTAATTTTTGTGAATTTTGTGTTTTTGGATTTCTCTTCGTCGGAAATAGAATAGTAACAATTGAAATATGATATTTTATCAAATATAATAATAAAAAAATAAATTAAGAACGGCTGGATCCAATTTGATGAATTTTGTGTTTTTGTATTTGTCTTCGTCGGGAATAGAATAATAAGTATTGAAATATGATATTTTATAAAAAAAAAATAATAATAAATGGTCGTAAAGTCGTCTATGTATATGATGTGTTTCAAATTATCGCAAGTTGACCGGTAATGTGTTTGTTTTGTGCAAGAATGTTTATAATATAAATCTTATTGTGACGATATTATTATTTAAAATGCCGCGACCGAGAAGATCTGATCTTTCCCGAAAAGCTGTAATGCAATTAGGATTCGAAACATCGCGAATGCTTTATTCTTGATGAAAACTTGGAAAAACGCAATATTGTGCATAGACGTCGCTTTCATTCGGTTGATTTTTAGTAAAAAGTTTCTTTGAATTTCATAAGTGCCTTGATAGCTTGTTTTCTAGTAAAACCAACTCTAGTTATACTTCAACATAGGGTAAGGACAAGGGTACTTTAATTTATCCCTCCGTGAAAGTGCTGTTGAAATTCTCGAATTATGTGAAAAAATTATCAAATATCACTCAAACTTATGTGGAGGAAAATATCTAAAGGAAAATACAGTAGATTTTATTTCAACTAGGGTGAATCTCACTTCTACATTGATTGCGCTTTTCTAATTATTTCTGAAGCCAATCTCTTTACCCGGAAAATAAAATCTTCGAATAAACAGATTTTCTTTCAATTCAATTACTGTGGATGGAATGCCTTCAAGAGTTTCAGAGATATATCCTTCCGAGGAACTTTGATCCAAATTATTCGAGAAAAACTCCAATCCAATCAAACGCCCCGGATGATTAGGGTGGAATATATTGTTGGATGCTGTTTTTATAGTGATTAAAAGTGCGGGGAATATTCATTTAGATGGTACTGCCTCCTACAGAAATAATTGAATGAAAGAATATACAGGATGTTTCATAGATTAGTAAATCAGCAACGTTCTGATGCATTTTTCGGCAAGGTTGAAGACATGTCGTTTATCAAACAGAATCAATATTTTCAAAGTCGAGCTTCTAGGAAAACTCATTGATATGGTTTATATAAATCGTTTTCAATACGTTTCGCACCGGTCAGTTGCCCTCTTACAGGCAACCCTTGAGAATCGTTAAAAAAATTGTAGCTTTTAGGCGCGAATGTCAGTCTCATTCGTCTAAAATTTAGTGACTTGACTTGAGAATTGTTGCCTGACGTCAGAGTGTGAACTATTTGCACTAGATTTTTGTGAAACATAAAATAAATCAATTCCGCAACAGATTTTATTTTTGACTTTTAGCTAAGAATCAAAACGTCAAAGAAACGTCTAATTTTTGTTTTGAAATAGTCCCAATTTTCGTCGTTGTTTGAACATTGAACGTTGAAAAGTAAACTGAATCATATTTACGTTTTGGAAAGTATATACAAGATATGATGGAAATTTTGAGTATTGTGAACGTCATAAACGTGATAAAACTCGATAAAAAATATGTATAATATTATGTATCGAAACACATACTCGTTTAGTTTATGCCACTAATCCACTAATATATTTAAGTTGTTATCTTGCTATGCAAACAATTGATGGGCATTACCTGAAAAAATAGATCAAGCAATAATGTCAATATATCAAGAAGATGACGTACAGCGCCATCTGCGCGCGAATAGATCAAGCAAGGAGAGTTACAAACAAACATACATACATACAGGTGAAGCTAATAAAAGCGTGTTAAAATAGAACAATTGTGTAACTAAATAAGTGTAAAACATTTAAGGATGTTGTAAGAGGTGGAAAACGCAACCCCTAAAATGTATTTCCAATGTAACTTTTTGTCTTATTTGTTTACCATTTAAAAATTCATTTCCGATAGCCTGTTTCACTCTAAACAAAAAATGTCTCTTAGGTTTTTTGCCGAACAACTACAGAGATACATCGTCATAAATGCAAAAATACGAAACTATTCGCTATTAGCGATAGTGACAATTAAATTGGTATGACGCTGTCAGTTTGTGAATTTTCGAAATTGAATTAATACTAATTGTGTGTTGTTGTTCTGT
>WOGO01008414.1:0-10150 GCA_015342085.1 Leptinotarsa defecta
TAAGATTTGCCTACGCCCATGGACGACAACGAAATTCAGGCAAATTTTATGACACTTCATGATTTATTACTCTACACTCTTTTGAAATAGACTATAGTAATCTATCAAAATTTGTTACTAGATGAGTTTCGATCCTCATTAATAAAATATTGGATTTTATAAATTATTGAATCTTGGAATATAATTCTGAGATCTCACAATGCCCTTTTGGTTATCTCACAATTTATTCAGAATTCAATTAACCACTGGATTCTCGCATAATGCACTCTGTCAAATAGAGAAATATTACCTAATTTTTCTTATCAAACAGAAATAAATAGAAACTTAGTTTTTTTAGCTGTAATATATTTCACAATAGATCTCCACATGTCTCACAATAGTAAATTTCATTGTAAATGTTTCTTTTTTAAATACAACAACAAAAATATCAGTACAACAAAACCGCGGCAAGTAAGAAAAAATTCTCTTGGTGTTCATTTGAAAATGTTACAATAGACAATAAGTCGATTCTCGATTGTTTATCATAAACTTGATTGACTAGTAATTCCATCATTATCAATTACAAGCTGCACTGAAACAAATTTTATTTTTCATAAATGAATTATGCAGATCGCACAAAGATGACTTTCAAATTTCTATCTTAATGGTGGTATTTGTTGTTGATCGTCAACATTCAAATAAAAACACACTCTTGAATTAGTTCAATCCCTTATAGGTACATCCATTTTCCAATTTGGCACCAAAAAGTTCATATCACATTGACCTTCAAAATTATAAACTTCACCGATAATACAACCCATTTGTACAGATTTATCCATATTGCAAAAATAGTTTTTCAGTGTGGCATTTACTGTTTATTTATTGAATTGAAGGTTGCATATAATTTGTTTACAGGAATACTCTTTGACTGATAGAGACAGACCTATCATTGTTCAAAAATAGTTTTTACTGATTTGAATCTACAAGATAAAACGAATGGAATATTAAAAATACTAGGACTTAAATGAGTTAGTTGAAATAAAAAAATGAGGTAAGAAATTTAAATTGAGTAAAAAATTCGACACTTTGTGCAACAAGTATTTCGTTATTTGATAGTTTCTTCAGTGTAGACACGCCTGAAGAAGCTACTGTATAGCGAAACACGTGTTGCATTTTTGCCATTCCATTATCGGAGTTATAGCAAAAAAACGCAGCTTTTATGGGGTGGAAATATCAACAATTATTCAAATGCCATTGATATGCAAGAATAATAAAAACAAACAGAAAAAAGGTTTCAAACCAAGGCTACTCAACAATTTTTCAATTGTTAGTATCAACAATTGAAGCATCGTAAATGTTTCTTTTCTGTTTCTATCATTTTTGTATATTATTGACTTTCGACTTACAATTGACAACATTTTATAACCTATATTATTAAGTAATATTAATTTCAGATCACGATACTTTGTTTACTTTATACATTAGTGTTTTTTTACACTCCATACTCGTTCATCTTTTCTGTTTTTTCAAAGATCATTTTCAACTATTTCAACTAATTCATCAGAACATTTCGGTTCTAGAATGTTTGATTCTTCATTTATTCAAAACTGTTTCAGTAGTGATAGGTAGTTTTTGGAAATTATTCAGTGCATAAAAGAATGATTTTGAATAAGATGAAGGACATTTTTCCATTCAGGATATTGAAATAGTTAACAGACGATTTCAAAAACAAAACTTGATTTTTCCCCAGAACATAATCAAATATGCGATTCAGTGCTAACATCTTGTTTCCAATCGGGTTGATGAGGAAACAAAATATATTAATTAATAAAAAAAGTTGATAAAGCTTTATTAAACAACAAATAATATGAATATTATTTCAACTTCATTACTACCACCAAATTACTTTATATTTCTCCCATTGACAAGTTGTCAATATTTATTTTCGAACGACACAACATTTATGAAAAATAAATGATAGAAAACGAAAAGAGTTGTTTTTTATTATCCTGAAAAATTGATAAAGTTTCGATCTTAAAATATTTTTAATGGTATCATGAAACATCACGAAAAAAGTATCCAGTACAAAAGTTTTGTTCTCTGTAAATTTCATAAGTAATAAGTAATTGGAATTAAATTGTAAAATATATGTATAATTATTAATACTAGTTAAACCTTATGAAATTAACTGTTCCATGATGCCACTTTTATGGTGTAGTCTCGCACACAAGAACTTTTACGATTTCTTCAATAATAACAAAAGATAATCTCAAAATCGAGCGATTCATAATAACCCACTTTTAAGAGAACGGGTTCTCCACATTCCTTATATTAACCCAAAGAAAGATTACCAGGGCTCTTAACAGAATTTATTGCCTACGAAGTGTTGCTTATAGAGTGAGACACTATAAATGAAAGGTGGTTATAAAAAAAAGATAACAAATACGAAATTATAGAATATCTCGAGAGAGTTAAATATAATTTTATTAGGTGGTCGATGGAGTTAATGGACTGAAAATTTTTGAATTTTGTTTCAAGATAATGAAAATAAGTTCTACTCGATGAGAAATGAATTTAAAGAACATTTTCAAATAAAAAAAAAACAAGTTGGTCTTGAAGGTGTAGAAAAAATAATTTGTTTTTCAAGTAATATACTCTTTATGTTCATGATACATCAAATTGTTACTGAGAAAAATTATTCTGTATGAGAAATTTTTTTTTAAATATTTTGCTATTTTGATCACCTTCATTTTTTGAGGTCAAACCTAATAAATTACTCACGAATAACACTGGGAGGTACTTTAAATGGATGAATTATAGAAGTAGTGATAATAAAACATTTTTACATTCTGTGAATTCTATTTGTGAGTACATACAATTCATTTTCTTTAATCTTAAAAAATGATGATTCAATCAAAGTACGTAAATCTTTAGGCCAAATTGATTTTCAAAAATTGAGAAGTTTCTTAAAATTCATTTCGCTCCTAACAAAGTATTCGAATTGTATTTCATGAACAAAAAACCTCCATTCACCATTTTTCGCCAATAATCCTAATCAAATTGATATAACTCTCTCCAGTACTCAAAATTCCTTTTTGAAATGACTCGCCCTTCACTACGGGTGGATACTTGTTAACCGAGAAACAAAAATGAAAATAGAAACAAGTTCCGGAAAATTTAGAACAGAACAAGAAGAGCTTGACAGACACTTTTTTATTGCACTAGGGTCAATTTTCTAATTTTATTCATCAGAAGAATTCATAAATTGAAGTAATAAATCAACGTTTAACACAACCTTGACAAAATAAAAACCTGGGCTTTGAGTTGCAAGTTAAATTTGTGCTATTTGGCAAATAAGAGAGGATCAAATATATAAAACGAAAGACTTATGTTAGTAAATAATAGAAATAGATGACTCATTCAAAAGCACAAATTCTTGCAACAAATTCATCCATTGAAATATTCACCAATGAAATATACAAAGGTTTTGAGGCCATTCACAATAGTATGCTCTTAAAATACATTTATATCAGACAAAATATTTTCGAGTATTTTTTACCTTCCACATTCTGAAAAAAAAACAAAACATTCAAATGAGAAATTGAAATAGGCATAGAACGGAAACACTTTCCGATTCACCCCAATGAGTTACTAACTAGGTAAACAGTATATTTGCTTGAAATTATTTCATTTGTCGATACCTTGTATTGAATTTTGTCTATCAAGGAAATCCAAATATTCATCAATTCCATACTTATTTAAATTTAATTTTTTATAAAAATTCACTTTCATATTCTCAACTTCCTTTGATTAACGTAAGAGAAAACTTGAATTTTATCAAAATCCTCTACAATTCAAAAACCACAATATATTTTTCAAAATCATAGAGCAAAATAATCAACATTATGTAGCTTTCAAGAACATACTTATATTCATTGCAACATCTGAAATATTAAATTGGTAATTTCAACAGATGAGTATTTCAATATTAAATGCATTAAAACGGGTAAAAAAAATAAACATTTTAATAATAATAATAACTAGGTACAATCTAGCAATTAATATCGAAATAAAGTCCAGATGAGAACTTCACTCACTAAAATAAATATTATCAATGTATTCCTCAAAATATTATTAACTGTTTTTATGATATTTTTTCTGTTCAATACCATAAATCATAGTTCATCTACTAATTTTTTCATTTTTATTATTTTTGTGTTCTAAGTTATTTATGAAATGATATCTATCCTGTTTAACATCAACATAAATTACTTCCTTTCACTATTTGGGTGATAATTTTCTTTCATCAAATCGTGGGAAAAATTCAACAAAAATGAAAAAGTTGGTATCGTCTCTTTGTCAAAGAAATAAACCCACGAAATGTATAGTATTACTTTTAACTTTGACATAATTAAATGAAAAAGACGAAAACAAATATTCAGGACTAGATTCAAAAACCCCAATCAAATGTTTTGATTATGTAATCAGTTTGGGGTATCTGTCCATAACTGAAAGAAATTAAACAATTTAGTTTAGCCTATTGTAGTTTGCACTTTTTTAAAAGTACCTACAACCTCTACCAAAATGTGTAACCTCCTTCCGAACCTCCAGCAAGAAATGAATTTTTCTTTTGTCCTAAAGCAACTTGATGACCGGCCATGGCTGCTAACTGAGCAGCTGATGGGGGCACACCAGGGGGCGCTGGTGGCAGAACCTGTTGCCCCAATCCATCAAATCGTGCACCAGCATCATATCCATTCTGAGAAAAAAAATTTACTAAACAAATGAAAAAATTTAGATGTCTTTTGAAGGCACTGATACATACATATCTACATACAGATATCTTCATCAGTACTCATATGGGAGATGTTAGGAAAATTATATGAAAAAATATTTCTGGTTACAATTTCTCTAACAACCTCCACCATTTAGCTGCGCAGGCGTAACATCGAATATTTTCAAGGTTATCCATGATACTAATTGAAAAAATCATCATTATAAATTTTATTTAAGGGTAGTTTCATCAGTTGGACTGATACATCAAACTATTCTACAACGTCTTTTATGTAACACTACATAATTAAAAAATATAATTAGATAAATAATGAATTCTGGTCAAACAGAAAGATTTTGAAAAAACAATTACAATATCACTTCTAGGAAAACAGGTAATATATGTTAAAACTATGTTTTTCCGTTAACCATCTGTTGGTCAATATGAACGACAACCCTTGGAAGTCGAAACTTGTGCGAGCTAACAATTAACAAGGTATCACCTTCTAACGTGCGATTCCTAGCACAGGTTGTAGTTGTTGATTTACACGGGCAAAAACCGTGCTGTTCTTGTATAATAATTGGTTCAATAGATTTTTTTATTTGATCACAGATCAGACTCACTAATAATTTTGGGATTGCACTTAGAATTGTGATGGGTCTATAATTTTGTATATTTGTTTTATCCCCTGACTTGAATATTGGGGTGATAAATCTAGATTTCCAGGAACGTGGAAATTGTCCTAAATTCAGTGATGCAATAAAGGTTTTGCATAGGTGAATCAACATTTCTTTAATAATGAAGGAACTATTCCGTTAGGTCCCAGACATTTGTTCGGGTCTAATTGGCATAATTTATTCAATATGGTTTCCAAGCTGAAGTTACAGGAGTTCATATTGATAGGTTTCTCGTAATTGAATTCAAATAAATGAGCATTCGCAATGTCTTGTTTGTAGACTGATTGGAACTGTAGTACAAAGCCATTAGCAATTTCATTTCCTGTTATACATGATTGTTCTCCTAAGTACATTGCATCAGGTAAACCATGATTTTTCCACTTTTGGGTAACAAACATCCAGAAATGCTTAACGTTCCTACCTACGTTATTTTCCACCCCTTTCATATAGTTATCATAACATTCGTTACTCATTATTTTACACTGTTTTCTTAGTTCAGAGAAAATCTAATGATCATCCCATCTGTTACTAATTTTATAATTTTTGTGAGCTTTTTTTCTTTTCGAATATCAAACATTTCACCAACAAAGAAATTTTGGTTTGCTAGAACGAATGTAAGGAATGAAATTGCTTATGTCTATATACAGTTAGTCTATATACAAAGCTTCTATTGTTAACATTCTCAAGACCCTCTATTTTATTTCTTCATGGCTATATTATTCGTGTTCAAATACTGAGATTTCTAAAGATAACGTGATATTTCTCTGCATTCCTATCTTTTTGAAATTATGGCAACTATTAACTACAATCCATACTAATTTCTCTGTTTGCGGAATTTCAACATAATCACCTTTTTTTTCCAAGAGGTTCGAGGACTACATGACTTGACAATAATTCCAGCCCATTCTGATAAATTACCCTCTCTCAAATGGAAATTTTTGGGGATAGGACCAAGTGAAAATAAATTCAAGTCTGCATTGGAGAGTACTAGTAACAAGACATACCGTCTTATAGCTTATCACAAAATACAGTTCATCGTTTACAAGTATCGTAGAAACATCTTGTTGCAAGACATACCGTCTTACCAGATACCGTTAACAATAGCAATCTTGTCCAAGGTTTTCACCACACATTTTTTTGTTTTTATACATTAAGGTTTATACTATAAGCTCATAGTGAGTGAAATATTGATTAGATATTAATTAATCTGGTCAACCTAACTGGTTATACCTCACTGAAATAGTATTCTATAAACCTCATTACACTTCGAAATAAGCTACTTAAAACACCCTGCATAAAGTCGGACAGGGCTTTTTTCAACACCATAGGCAGGATGACAGCTAGAACTTGCTTTAATAGATTTAATTATTCAATGAGGTTCTTGGAACACTGTGTCAATGATGTAAGAAGCACTGCCCGCTTAATCAGCTATAAATTAGAATGCAAATCATATGAAATTGTATAGTTATAGACAACCCTTCCGATAAGAGACAGAGTATTAACGACAATTGCTTCCTCACATTACGATCAAAGTTGTGTTCCAGGTGGTACTAAATGCCTACCAACCTGCATTAATGCAGCAACAAACATATCGATTTCAGACATTAGTCACAGAAGATATCTGATGTTGAAGTTCAGATGAAGGAAGAATAAATCATACAGTTTGAACCATCTAACTTACCGGTATCATAATGGTTGGCCTCAGTTGTGCTGGTTGCATGGCATATGAGTAGGCACCTAGAGATGGATAATACTGCATAGGAGCGTATGTTGGATATCCTAGATATGTTGGGTAACCAGTTGCGTACATGGTTCCCGGTGGATACATCTGAAAACAAATTCAATTTTTATCAGTAAACTAGAAGCATTTGCAAACAGTGCTGCCTCATAGTTACATCACTTTTGGTGATTTGAGTTTCGAATTTCAAGAACTCACTTTTTTTAATTCAGTTATTTTTTTATGAAGATTGCTTAGAGAATAGTTTCATTACATTTCTTTAAATTGAAAGGGGTATTTTTTGGGAGAGACTAGTTTTCGGGAAATAACAAGCTTCTTTCATTAAAAATTCAACTGCAAAACTATTTTGCCGCCAAGAAATTTACAACAGAGGAAGATAATATTAAATTTCATTTACATTTATGGAATCTAGCGTTGCCTAAGCTGGGTTACAGATTAGATTTAGTTTCATTAAACATTTTTCCTTTGAAACTATCACAGTCTTGATATAAATATTTTTTTAATAATCCAAGTATTATAATTATGAATAATTAGATTTTTGTAACAGTGGGGGTGAAGTTATGTGAAATTAGAAAATAATTTTTATAGGGATCAATAAAAGTAGAACTGTAATGAGGACTGAACTATATGGTTTCTTGTTGGATAACTGCTTCTACAGTATGGTTGAATTTCTTGCTTCCAGTGCTTAGATAAATATCATAGTTTCCTTTATACATGTAGTCTTTTTTTTTATTCAAAATTAAACATTTGTATTTAGCTTTTAGTATTTTACTTTTTTTGACTAGTCCAATAAGTTTTCTCATGTATTTAATATTGTAATTGTGTATATGTGAAAATTTTAGTGATGAATAAAACTATTTCTATTTCTAATTCATGTGAAGTGGCTGCCATCTATAACATACTTGTACACCACATTTTGTACACACAATAACAGGTATATACTACTTTTATATACGAACCACATTTTCAATAAAGTCTTCTAATATTCCAATAACAAAAGATTACGATTCAGTTGATGAATAAAAAATCTTCGGTACAACTCAGCTAATCGTTGTTATTGAAGTAAATGAGAAATCTACAGTAAGCACTTTATCTGAGAAAGTTATGGCTGATTCGAACACCAATCTTCTACTTTATCTTATACTTTTGCTTCAAACTGGTCTGTAGGTGATCTACGCGAATAATTTCAGCATGGTCCTGATGATGGATGAACGAGAAACATCTGCGATAATTACCTTTGTGAGGTATTTTGCATAAATGTGTCGGATATAATTCAATATTCAGCGTGGTATTAGCCGAGGAAGTAGTTATTTTCCGGCATGCACTTACCAGAACCTACTGGTAAGTAGTTGGGAGAGATAAATATTTCAATATTTTATTTCGAAATATTCATTTTCTTATATGGAAAAATGTTGTCAATGAAAATCAATAGGAACATTTATACACCACACTTTTACTTTGATTTTTCTTTTACTTTAACGAAAGTCTTGTTTTTTTATTTAACTTGACCTAGTCAATATCTTGAGAGAATTTATATATCAGAAATTTATGCCTACAGTGCATACATTACTTTTTCTGTAATAACGTTAGTATGACTGACTGTAAGTTAGTGTGACTGAAGGTAAGGTAAATCAGAAAGCTGGAGAAACATGGTTTTCCATCTAAAATGTTCACTATTACTGCTGAGACAGCTTTTTACTCAAAAATCTTGGAGTACATCGAGGCTGGTGAATGCCCTGCTGGAATATTTTGTGATCTCAGCAGGGCATTCGACTGCGCCGACCACACGATATTAAATAAATTATATTCATTGGAATGACAGGAAATACCCTTGACTGAAAAGAGTCTTTCATCAGAAACAGGAGTCAATTTGTTTCGGTGAATCATAGATCTGAAAATAGTCATTATAAATGTATTTCAAATACTCAAGTTTTGAGCGTTGGAGTACCTCAATGATCAGTGTTGGGACCGCTTTTATTCATATTATATTTTAATGATGTTGGGGCCGCGGTTGCTGAGAATATGTGCGTTATGAATGTAGATGACACATCACTTCAAATTTCGGATAGACGACATTTGGTTTCATGGCGAGCCGCTAACTCACTTTATTTCAACTCTCGGAAAACTTTATTAGTGCGGTTTCATCAGAGACAAAAAATCTGTTGAAATCTTGAAAAGTCATTGGAATAAACTGATATTGAAACTAAGTCCTGTTTCGTATCAGATACGAAATCTTAAGCCGATATTAACCACTGAACAGTTAGTGAATTATCACTATGCACATATAGAATCTACAATCAGATATGGCATTTACCTTTAGGGAAGTTCTTCATTGGATCCAAATGTATTTATTGCCCAAAAAAATATACGAATTTCAGCAGGCGTTAATCAGAGAACCTCCTGCAGAGATTTATACAAACATTTAAAAATTTTAACTTTCCCGGATATTTTCTTTTTTAAAATATATTCATAAACAATAGATCGAAATATGATCGCATTTCATCTTACCATAACGTAAATACGAGAAAGTGCAATGATTTTCACATAAATCCCGTCAAATATAATATAACCGCTAACTCACTTTCTTACTTGGGGCTTGAACTTTATAACAAAATGCCCGAATCATTGAATACTACTGATAGAATTCAGGTTCTCAAAACCACGCTTGAAATGTTTTTATAAGATCCTAATTTTTATACCATTATACCATATTTTGTATGTTTGGTTTAACCCTAGAGAACTAACGTGTTTTGAATGTATGTAATTACTATCCTTGTAAAATTTACGACTTTATTTAATATTTATTATTATTTATTTATTTGGTTTACCCCATGGTTGTAAAACGTGGAAAACGCAACCCCTAAAATGTATTTCCAATGTAACTTTTTGTCTTATCATTTGTTTACCATTTAAAAATTCATTTCCGATAGCCTGTTTCATTCTAAACAAAAAATATCTCTTGAGTTTTTTGTGCAAAATAAA
>WOGO01008415.1:0-10659 GCA_015342085.1 Leptinotarsa defecta
TCTCCTGAGGATGCTAACTTTGTTGGCGAAACGCGCGTCGAGTGCAAAAATATCAGTTTGGTGTTAGGGCAATTGATTTCGAAAAAAGTTATTCAACAAGAAAGACGACAAGAAATAACAAATAATTGCATTTATAAGGTTCCTTTTTTGTGTTAAAAGTTATATAGGTGAAACTTGGAAACATTAAAAGTGCTGAGATTGAACGTCGAGATCACATCAGAAATGACAATCAACAGGATCAAAATTGAGTTGAATTGACAAGACGAGAATAATTGCCAATGAACGTAAGCTCAAAGAATCAGCGTTTATTATTATATCTTGGGAGGAGTTTATTCCAAACAGCTCCTTAGAAATGGATTGTACTTAACTACTCACCTTGAAAAAATATAAAGATAGTGGTGAAATTTCAACAGTTTGACATCTGAGAGCACCTTGTACTACATCGAATATTTCAGAAGTCTATCAATAAAATTGATATATTCCATATTTAAAAATTCCTTTGGCTTTTGTTCCAAAATGAAGCGAACCAAAGAAAAAAATGCAAGTATCATTAGGTTATTCGCAATTTTGAATACGGAGGCAGATTTAAGCGTCCAAAATATCAATTATCTGTAAAATGTTTCTCAGTTATGTTTTTAAAAAGCAGGATTCATTGTTAAACACGACAAGTTACTCATAAATAGATGTTTTCTTTGTTGAAAGTTCTATGAATTCACACAGTGAATTCACGGGGTTAACTGAAGAATTTGCCTTCCTATAGTTTTAATTTTTTACCAAATAGAGGTCTACAAAGAAACTCTCATTTCCTCTACGACAAATGATTTTCACTTTTTATTATTATTAGGGTTATTAAAGTTTTAATGGATTAGTTTCTTGTATTGCCCTGAAACAATACTTCTCCATTTTTATACTTTCCTGAAACGATAGAAAATATTTTGAAAATAATATGACTGATTGGCCGAATGGAGCAGCACAACATCAGCAATTTTTTCATAAGTAACCCTGTCACCTTGTATATTTTGTAATAGTGATACCTTATGAATGTGAATGAGAGAATATGCAAAAATGATATCAAAAAATAATATTCATATTCCATATTCTCTCCATATTCTGGTTAGGCGTTATTAACTGTAAATAGGAATAAATGGCAGGGACGAAGTCGAAAAATCAGTCTTCAGGGCCGGCAAACAGCTTCAGCAATTTTTATATCAAAAATCTTGCAACTTTCATGTTCTATTATAGTGTTGATGACTGTAAATAGGACGAAACGGTATGTACGAAATGAAAAACTATCCGTCCTGCCCATTGAGGACTGTAAATGGAAAAATATGTGAGGATGAAATAGCCGTCGGTGGCAGCACATCTCTATCAATATCTTCTTCAGAAATTCTGCCACCTTCATTCTCAGTTATAGTATTGATGACTATGAGGTAGGAAATTATTGCTACATAGTCGTTTTTGTCGAAGCAATGAGCTTCTAACCCCTTCTGAGCTGCAGACGAAGATAAACATACTCATTCTGATGCATAGTACACTCAAGGAGTAACGGTGCAACATTTGAATATTATCTCAAAAATAGCATCAGAGTATAAAGGAAAACTATTCGAAAAAGTTTCCCCAAACAAAGACCAATACATGGGATTAAGGCCAGTCTTTAAAGCTAATGTAGCTAGTATATTCTACCCTATTTAGGGCATCTTGTGAAAAAAAATCTAGAATGATGGAAGCAGCGATAGTTTCCTTGACTTTGAATAATTGACGGTTCAGATGCTACAAAAATATCATATAATTCAGAAAACGATACATCATTTCTGAAGGTGAATTTTGTTTTGGTTATGCATCAACTCATCATACAGATATACACTAATTATTCATTATCCTTACCGTTCTTGATGGTCAATATACTATATTCCTTGCTGGGTCGTATCAGAAACTCTTCAGTCTAGTGCTCACATTCGCTGATGACTGTGCGGAATCAACTTCCAAAACTCTGAAAAATGGAAATTCATAAATATTGAACTCATTTATGTGTGATCATTAGGCGAAGAATAAATGGAAGAATAATTTTCACTCAATTCTATCATTGGAAGATCAGGCAGTATATGCATTTATGATCCCGAAGGTACCAGACCTACATCATATTTACAAAATAACATTTTGATATAAATAGAAGTGGTATATATACGAGAATGTATGCATATTTGGCAGTGAGATCCTTTCTCTGATATTATTGAATATATTCTTGACTTCTTTCTTTGCTCTTGAATTTCGAAATTCTTACTTTAGAATAGTCCAAATAATGTGATATCAACTTTGTTTTTGATGCAAATGGTCTAGAAACTATTATTCATAGGTATCCATATCATTAATTGATCAGCTGCAATCTGACACTGCATCAAATTATAGATCGCCTAATATCTATGAATCGCCAACTCTAGGGACTGTTCACGATCAGAATCAATACTATGCACTATTACTTTTAGATGCCCATACAGGCGTACATGCTGAATATGAGAGGAGATGGCAACAAGTACCCCAGTGTTGTTAACATGAGGTAGATATAATGTTTCTATCCGAGAGCAAGCTTCGACAGGAGCATAAATGAAGCTACTCCGATACTACAGCAGCGGAGCAGTATTGAACACTTAGGTATCAAGCTTGCTGATGGTATCTTCGTGTTTGCAGTATACAATAAGCTGGATGAACGCCTCACCCCGCATGATCTGGGAAATCTGCTGAATGTTGGCAATAAGTTGCTGATTGTGGGAAACCTGAACGATAGGAAGCGTGAGGGGAACTGCCACGATCAACAAAAGGTAACGAAAAGACGCTGCTGGAGTACTACCTGAACAAATATGTTAACAACGAATTCCCTGAAGTACCGATACACTACACATGGCATGGTTTGTCGCTCACCACGATCGATTTGGTATTTAACAAAAATGTTGGAGATTTGGACCAATTGATCATTGTGGACGAGCTGAGATCTGACCACGGCATGGTGGTCATCGGGAAGATAAACTCAATGGAATATGTACTCAGTTCCTCCATGATATGCAATGCTCCAGAGACAAATCTGCGAGGAAGATCGCGGTGGCAGGCTTTCAACATCGTCTACGGAAAACTGGCAACAATCGTGTGACCCTCGTAATAAGGATGATATGATGAGACTTGCTACTGAGGTCAACGTGCGTATCAGTGAAGAGATAAGGGAGGGACGAGCATGAGATCCTTAGTGGGCATGATCACTCTGTGTGGGGAATGGCTAACAAATTGGACAACCGGTACGAGATCACCCCAACCATAGGGAGGGGATGGACCATCAGAAGGCTCATATGTTAGGAGAGTATTTCGCCAGTGTCCTTCAAGTTGAACCGCATGAATGCGATGAAAATATAACTGTTACTGGTAATATGGTCAGAAATCGACAGGCTCCGATAGTTCCGGAGAGTACTCTATTGGAGTGGCTTACAAACTACAAAGAATTCGTCGAGACTTTTGATAGCCTGGGGAAAAACAAAACCCCAGGACTCTGTGGGATTGAGGCAGTTCTACTCCGCAATCTTTCGCGTATGGGTCTTGTATAGCTGGTACATATCAACGCCATCATGAAGCATCAACACTAAAGCATGCAGAGGTGGTGCCCATCAATATGTCTGAAAAACTCAAACTGAGAACACTTATCAATAGATATCTCGCTGTTGAGTGAAGGTTCCACTCGAAATACTACCTCTCAACTGATCCGCGTTGTTTACGGGAGGAGAAGTCTTTCCACCAGGAAAAAACACAGTCTACTTCGATAAGCTATAGACAGAGGAATTTATCGCCAAGATGTGTTCAGCAGGTATGTCTCCATTTTTTTTGTATCCTTGAGGCCTACCTGAACTGAAAAACCTCAGTTTGTTTGAAAGTGGTTGACAATGTTCCGTGGTGTATTTCATCAGTTCGGACTTCCATTGTCAAATATAATATAAATTGATTTGAAATCCCTGAAAGAATCTGTGAAAAATAAAAAATAAAATAAAAAAATATTCACCGAAAAATAACAATTTTATCAAACGAAAACTGAAATTACAAAGAAATAACATACAAGCAACAACCAAAAATTTGAAATATTAATACAAGCTGAAAATAAAAAAATTAAAAATATAATTAACAAGAAACGAAATTAAAAATTAAAAGATTCCAAACCAAGTCACGACGTTTCGTTTCTTGGTATCCACAATCGTCTTCGGGTGAACTGGTTGGTTATTGCTTGTATGTTATTCATTTGTGAAATTGATATTTTTCGGGTAATCTTTTTTAATTTTTTTCAGATTATTTCAGGGATTTCAAATCAATTTATATTATATAAAACAATGGAAGTCCAAACTGATAAAGTATTCTCCCCACAGAGTTAACAACAAGTTGCTCACTTACAAACGAGTAACAGGACAAGCTATGTTGTACGCTTTTTCCGTATTCTGCAACCTCAAGAGAACTTCTCTATTAAGACTTAGAGAATGTAACATTTACTCTGAACATTGATTGATTTATGAGTCACTGGGCACGTTCCATGAACGTCGTGAACAGATTCGCTTATAGTCCATGGAAAATTCAGATTTGTTTTCACCTGGATTTTCCGTGAACTTCTTCTGGAAAGTTACAGATACTAAGTTCAATACTCAATAAGTATACTCGATGAATACCTACTCAAGTCAAACAAAATGAGCACCATTTTAATCAGTGCACTTTCACCAACGTAACACGGGGCGAATAACTCCATTAGACTTGGAATTGCGTGCTCAGGATTCGATGAAGTCGACGAAGGCTATTTTGTTTGGTCTTGATTGGCGAAGGTTCTACCGGTGCGAAAGTTATCGAGTGGCAGTCGGTTGGCGAGAGTTCTTGGGAGTATGTTGGGTATTCAATCGTTTGATTTTCAAACGTTGATTTGTGAAACGAGCCTAGGGCGTTTTCGTGAAGCAGGACCGTACGTTTTCTGTTTACCAGTACCGGCAGCTGCTAGCGCAAGTTTCGGTACATTTTGTCGTTTTTTTCACAATAGGAGTCTGCTGCGATGGTCTGGGCCGGTTGCAGAAAGTTATAGTGAATTGCACTACCTGCTGACCACCATACGATGACCATTGCCTTGTTTTGTTACGTTTTCGCCTTTGGAAAGTGCCTGGGTGGCTCTCATCGGTATCTAACCACTTTCCTGAACGTTTCTTGTTGTCGTAGAGAATCCACTTTCCATCACACGTAACGATCCGATCTAAAAAAGAATGATTCTGTGTGCGCAGAAGTAAATAAGAGCAGACTTCGAAACGTGACAAATTCTGTTGATTGCTTAAATCTTGGGGCACCCACTTTTCGAGCTTTTTCACCTATCCAATACGTTTGAACATCAAAAACCACATGGGAGCTGACACCCTGTTTTCCGCCATCCCACGCACCTAACGACAACATACAAGCATATAAGCAATGACATCACATCAGCTGAAAAGAGAAAAGAAATTGAATTCAGAAAACATTCAACAGCATCAATATATGGAGTAAGTATAACATTTTCTACCGATCAATATAAATCACGTCAATGTCACACGTGACATTGAAAGTGACAAAACTTTTGAAACAACCCGATATATTGGTCAGAGAAGTATCGAAATGCAATAGCTGGTTAACTCTCACATGAGCCTAGGCAGGAAGCGAGACGACGCCGTCATTATGGAAGGCAGAAATGAGAATTATTATTTCGTTTGATATTTCCAATTGACATTATTTTCAAACGTGGAAGGTATAAGGATGGATGGAAACAATCAACTGGAAAATATCTGATATATTATTAGGATATTTATATCTTGATATAAATATCCAAAAATACAGCATGCTCCATATTTGAAAAATATTTATTATGAACAGGTGACTACGTAATGTAATTCCTTAGTATTCATATAAATAGAAAGAAATATGTAGGAGGATACACATATCTAGTCGAATTCTATATTATCAATGAACAGAGGAGAATGACCCAGTAATGAAATTTTAAAATATTGCGTGCTCTTGAAACATGATAGTGTATACGGCTGCACGTTTTTTATTTTCCGTTTATTGATCTACAACCTGCAAGTGAACTCTCAGTGGGCCAGATGCGTAGAAATCTCATCCCATAATGTTATCAAGATTGATGCTGAAGAGGCAATAAGACAAGTGTCTCATTCCGAAACATTTGATGTCCACCAGTGAGGATGATAGTGTTCCATGTAGGTGACTAAACTTTTACCTATTTCATTTGTTATATTGTATAGCTATCCTGTAAATGATATATGATTCAATTACATAGTAAATACACAAAATACGAACTGAATAGTGTTTTTTGTATAATTCATTGTTTATTTAAAAGTAGTTGTTCCGAAAGTAATTTTCTTTCGTGTAATTCATTGTTTATATTAAAATAGCTGTTCAGAGATGGCTCTTTCTTCCAGTTTGTATCTGAAAGTTAATTCTTCGCATGATCTACGTATCTTCGTATAGAGTTGATTATTTGAAATTGATTGCTGTCTTCCTTGCTTCCATATTTTTTTTATGAAGATCGAAAAGTGGAAAGCCAAAACTTCTCTTTCTCAAAAATATACTCATTTCAATTTATTCATGAATAACTTTCCATACACCACCATATTACACATTCTGTACAATAGCAGTGCAGTTGAGATTGTCATTCGTTTAATAGCTATTTCTCAACGCTTTCATACGTCTTTCGCATGTTCAGAACGGAAAAGGACTACCTAATAGAGCATTTCAATCTATCGACATTGAATATGGCATGGATTAATTTGATCTTCCTTTTGAAGATGATCACTTGGTGATCGAAACACGTATCGAGGTGTTAAAATAATGGTTTGGTGTTGGGACAAAAATCCTGAAATATGGTACTGGATGAAAAAGATGATAGGTGAATTAGAAAATTCAACTGAATAAGTGAACAATTTTGATTAAAAAAATGTTTTTTTTTTTTCGACAGAAGTAATTGACAAAGACCGGACCACAAAAATTGGATTTGTGTCATCCTGAGATTATATTTTTCCGCAGGTACCGCTTTTTTGTTTTTTTCTGATTTCCATTGTTTATTATATTCTTATATATTATTCATTATTGAACCCATAAATAACCCAATTTTTCAATTTCAGAAATCAGTGTTATTATACTATCAAATTGCATACTCATTATTGATTCCTTATAATTCTTCTTATGATCTTATTGCAAATATTCTAGTACTAGTATTTTCATTGGTTCGTTCATTGTTTTCTCCTCTTAAATTCCAGTCACACGAATTTTCTCAAATACATGATTCTGAATCTGACTTTCAGAAATTCATTTTTTGCCTTTTCTTTGAAAATTATCTAAGAATAATCAAATATAGCCGATAAGATAATGAGAAAATAAAACTTCAGAGAGGATATTTGGGCTTTCTCGATTTTTCTAGAAGACTCGAAGTTTACATACGAATCAAAATACACCAACAAATTGGTCAGAATTTTCGAAAATTCAATCAATATAGTATACTTTCACACTACCCGTATATTCAAATACCTGATTGGCAACCCAAAAGAGGTTTCATGGAAAAAAGAAAAATCACGGATTTATGAAATGAGTTGAGAGGTTTACGACAAAAAGTAGATATTTTTCAAACAACTTTCATGTTTAAATTTGTCCATTGAGTACTTTATCTTATTCACATTCTAAAATTACATTTAGCTGACCTGTTTTTATTTTGTTTGTATGCTTTGTGAAGTTTCGGATATTTTTTTACACTTTATCTTTTGCTGATAATGCATCCAGTCAACCTCCGTTTTCACTGAAAATCCAATGTCAGCATTCTTGGTAAAAGTTGAATAAAAGCAGCCGCATCGTGGCTCTCCACAATTCTTTTTCTGAATCGCTATCTATCATCGGTATTGGAATTCTTAAATATAAATCAAGGAGAGAGTTTCAATAGAATGCAATTCTTTTATGTTGAATCTACTGAATTCTCATTTTCTCGGAACTCGAGACCAATTGAAACTTTTTCTGATTTTCACGGCTTTTCCGAAAATTAATCCAGGGACTCGTGTACGTGTATTCCGAAGGATATTAATAATAATCCGAAATATATATTTCTGTTGATTCAATACGAACCAACCATGTACAATAATTGCACTCTCATTATTATGAAGAATATGCCATTTGAAGTATTTTTAATATTATTCATTTTGAGAGGACAATTGTCTGAAATTATTTTTATTATAACGTTCCATACGTTATAACGTTCATACAGAGCATGTATGTCATATCGAGCTTCTAGTAAAACCTTGAAATGAAGGAGTGAAGTTATCAAAGAAACTCACTCAAGATTATATTCAAGAAATTACTTTTTCTTGAAAAGCTCTTTTCAAAAATAGAGTTGTGAATACCTTCAAAAGTTATAACAAATATTTATTTCAACACAGAACTTCTCCACCAAAAACTTTGAAGGAAATTTCGGTGTGAAGTGAATTGAAGAAAAATTGATAGATCCTTTTCAGAGAAATATTGGTAATGACTGTTTGAAGGGATGGCTCAATCTTGATGACGTAATAGTAATTCACGAAATGAGTCCGGAAAATACTATATTTTGACGATTAGATAAAATTCCGGAACGAGCCGCAGGCCAATCCTGAAAGTCTGCGAGTCCAAAAAAAAAACTGTTTTCGGACATGTAGTGGACACTATTTTTTCCGCAACCGTGTAGAATAAAAAATCAATGAGATACATTCCTTTCATAATATTTCTCTGTATTGAATATTAAAGTTCGAACAGAAGATAGGTACTAACAGAAACCTTCTAATTCTTATTAATATCAATATTCATATGGAAATTCAAGCAATTGGAGAGATTCAGTTTGTTTGAAATGCTTGGTATATTTAAATACATTTTGTTGAAGTGAGAACAAGAAGGTAAAATTTCCGATAAACGGTTTTGCCTTTCTATTTCTTCATCTTCTTACGAAAAATGTGAGAATCTTCCAATGATCATAAAGTCGTAATTTCATGAAAGAATTATGTCCTTCATCTTGTTTCAACTTCCGTACGGAATACTAGGTTGGAGAGGTATAAATGACAGTCACTGAAATAATATTGCACTTTACAAAAATGGATAATTAGAATTATATACAATCAATAAATTACCTACTCGAGTGACGCACTGTGTAGAGAAAATCAATTTTCCGACCCGAGGAAACTCTTCTGTTTCAAAATCACAATCAGCATCTACCAGAAAAAATGAAGTTGATCCCATCGAACATGGTCATTGTACTCTGAGCAGAAAAAAATCTTTCAGTACCTACCAAAATCTGAAAAAAAGCGTGAGGCAACGTATTATTGAATTTTTGAGTCCGACGTTATAATAATATAACATCCTACTGGATCACTTGAAATCCATCAAAAACTTCGACTCATTCAAAACTCATATAAAGAAATAGCTACGACATACGGCGATATACAGTGCATTTCTTTAATGCCCCCCTTTTCATTTTTTGAACGGGTCAACTTAAAAAATCTGAAATAGAGGATAGTGAAATTAATGCATGAATACTTAATTTTGAATTGAAACTGACTGATGAAACTTTCAATATGGCGACTGGGTGCTATCTGGGGAAAAACTATTAAATGGAAAGGGGAGTACTGTGACACATCTTTTTGAAGCTGGTGACGAATACTTCACAACTCTAGAATATGAAGTCAATATTTTCAACTACTTCAAAATGGTTGAACTTTTAATAATGGCCTGAATACATTGACATTTTACTACATAATATAGGGTAATAAGCTTGAAGTCAGTTCAGAAGATGCTCGAAATGGTTGCTTTGAACTCCTTGCCATATGAACAGCGTATCCGATATTTCACTTCACACATTTTCGAACACAGTAACGTCGTCAATATATCTCACAAATATTTATTATTCTCTGCCGTATACCCAATATTGAAGCAGGTTCAGTTTCATACACTTTTTGCTTTAAATAGTCCCATAAAAAGATTACAAAGGTGAAAAATCTGGCGAGCGGGTTGGCCACTCTGTAGGACTTCGACAGACTATCCAACGATCGGAAAAAGTAGTAACCAAATAGTTTCTCACTTGTCTGGAGTAATATGGTGGTGCTCCATCTTGTTGGAATACAATATCCATATCGAATTAATTAGGATTCGCTTCGACGATTTTAGTGATGAGAGTGTCAACTGTAGTTTCTAGCCAATTCGAATGAAGTTAACCTGTCAAATTTTTATCAATAAGTAGAGGTTCTACAATATGGTTTTTCCAATATTCCTGTGTTAATTTTTTCTGGATATTGGGTATTATGTTATTATGTAATATGTATATTTTATTTCCATTCAACTTTTCCAATAATTTATATTATTATTTTATTTTACATTCGTTCAACTTCTACATTTACATTTCTATAGTATCATTTTTATCTACATTTTATATTCTATAATTACGTTTTTATCTATAGGATAAAGTCCAATATATACTTTAGATATAGTAATATAACTTTTAATGAATTGAAAGGGTTATATTTTTAGGAGTGATTAATTTTTGGGAAAGAAAGTTTTTGGCTTTCTACTACTCCATCTGATACAAAAAAATGGATGAGAGAATCTTCCAAA
>WOGO01008416.1:0-10658 GCA_015342085.1 Leptinotarsa defecta
AATCACTACTATCAGTGGATGCTTCTATGGGTATTTACCTGTTTGTATCCCAAATTTTGAATAAATAAATACATCATCAACAATTATCGGAAATCATCGACTTTATGTTGATGGTAGACACTACCTTGCACCGACGAGTGGTCAAACAGCCCGAAACCGGTCTGCAAGTGTGTTTCAATAATTGAAAATCTATTTCGGCAATTGTATCGCCAACAGCATATGCAGGAATTACTTCAGTATAGAATCCTGCACTGGCACCTGTCGGATATAATCCAACGCCCTTCATGGTATTAGCCAGAGGAGTAGTTGTTTGCTGATAGGTGTCAGTCCATTAACCTACAGTGTAGGCAGTTCAGACTGGCCTGAACAAATTGTTCCTTTAGATGATTTGATTTATAGTCGGCCTTCAAGTATGCCCACTGACTATATGTGAAAAGATAACAAAACTTGTAAAAATCATATTCTACTTCAAAATAGGATGATAAATATTCAGTATAATTTTTAGATGGGGCTGAGATCATATCTATTGATGCTTTTAACAAATCCATAAATAGCAACGAATTTGTAATAGGAATCACAATAATAAAGGTAAACATGGTGGTTTTCATTATTAACATATTGATATCAAAATTTTCTGTTCACAGAATAGTAATGATTCTGAAAGTCATTTAGAAACATATTTGAACATATATGCTGGCGAAGAAACTGAAGATTTCAATATCGAAAATATAGCACAAAGTTGTCTGAATGTTGAACTAAATTTTATTCCATATAAACTTTTTCATACCTATTTAGTTACTTTTGAAGATAATGCTATGGTTAACAAAGAGGTGAGTAAGTAATTTAGATTAGTTCAACAATTTTTACTAAACTTGAAAGAAGTTCTGGCATTAAGCTTGTCACGGTTTATATAAGCTTCTTCATATGCATGATTATTTTTATGTCTGTTCAGTTACCTACCTATCAGACCTGATAGTAAAATAATTCCTAGTATTTTAAATAATTTGAAACACTTTTATTCAATTATGTTCTGCATACTTCTCAGTATTTAAAGAATAATAATCTTAGAAAAAATCTGAAAACTACTATGGAGTGGAAAACAAAATATGTTTCTTGCACTATAAGTTCTTTAGGTTTTTTACTTTTACCTATAAATTCCTGTCAAAAGGAAATCATTGCTGGTGAACCCAAATTTACCAGAGATACCTATATTTCTAGCTACATTCACGGATACCAATCTACCCACGTTCAAACTGGAGTTAGTGTATACTATTGCATTGAGTTCAGCAGTCATTGTAAGAAATAATAAAAATGACTTTGAGGTATTCTGTGAGTAACATTTTTCTGTTTAACTGAACCTTGCTTCGTTTCTGCACACCCTGAGAGAACAGCACCTGATATACAAAACCTATATGCCATAGTGTATGTTTTTTACCATTCTCAATCAGCCACATTTGCCAAATTGATTCATCTTCAATAAATGTTATCTCCAAAAAGTGTTTTTGAAAATAACAGTTGAAATCTATATTTTCTAGTCCTATTTGCATATAAAAATTATTAAATAATTTCAATATTCTATTCTTCAATTTTATCACTAACAATTGTTTCCAATTCTGAGCTGTTTGACAAGTCTCCAGCACTTTTTGTGATAATGCCCATTCCAACTATCTTCCTCTACTAATTTGTATAGGTCCTTTATTGGATATTTTGGATTCTTCTTTATACATCATCTTATTTTTGCCTGATATTTCCGCCCATTCTAGCGCCAAACCATTACATTCTGCCAGGTTGTTTAGTTCTTCGTGGCATTCTTAGAACAGTCACGATGTCACTTTTTTTTTGAATAACATACGTTTAGCGAGAAAATAATTCATGAGACCAGATTTGCTCAGAATAGGAATGAGGATTTCAAAAATAATTTTAACTTTGAAAAAGGGGTCTTCTCACTCTAAAATGATTCAATACAAATTCCACGAGAATATAAAATTGAGAAAGAAAGTTTTTGGATTTCTACTTCTCCATCTTGATACAAAAAAATGAGAATATTCTAAAGAAAGGAAGGAAGCAATCACTTTCAAAAAAGTAACAAAGATGTGTAGATCATGCAAAGAAGTAACTTTCAGACACAAACTGGAAATTACTTTCATATAAACATTGAATTACACAAAAGAAAAATATTTTCAAGACAAATACTTTTATATGAACACTTAATTATACAAAAACACTTTTCTCTACTCAGTTTCTATTCCAAGCTTTCGAAATGGAATAGATTCAGATATCATTCAAAGGATTCCTACACAATATACTAAACGAAACTCACTGGTAGATATCTGATATTTCGCCATTAGACACTTGCCTTATCAGCTGATGAGATGTGATCTACACATATTGGTATAGAGTTACTTTTTTTTCAAATCGATTGCTTCCTTCCTTTCGTTGGAAGATTCCCACATTTTTTGTGTCAAGATTGAGAAGTAAAAAGCCAAAAACTTTCTTTCCCAAAAATTAACCTCTCCTAAAAATATAACCCTTTCAATTTAAATATAAAATTGTGCTGTGCCCAAAAAAATTAATTTCTTCTAAAAGATATATACAACATTTCACAAAGTTATCAAAATGGACTCAAAAATAACTTCAAATTTCATTATTATTAAGAAACGCACTCTATATAATTACAGTTTGAAAAATATATAGGAACTTCAGTGATCAGTTTATTCTTTCTGATCATTAGGGGTCATTTTTTGGCTAGGAATATGTAGATGAGAGAGAGAGAAGTATCTCACTGACATGAGTCCAGTCCATAGTTTATTTCTTTTGAGGTAACCATAACATGACCTATAAATCCAGATATTTTTTCTAAATTCAAAATATCATAGTTCTTTTGTCTGCAGAGCTAGTTAACTTGATTCATTTTATAATTTAATAAGTGCCGCCTATATCTCTTTATCATATCTGAACACTGAAAAAAAAATTAAAATCCCTTTATTACATGAACAATCCTCATTTCACCTGAAAATTCTGGTTCCAAGAAATATAAATCAGTTCAGCAAAACCTATAGAGATTTCTTCGCAAAAAGGACTCAGTTCTTTTCTGTCAAGGTTGGGAAAGGGATGCCACAAGGTTCAGTTCTTGGTCCTATTCTCTCTGCAGATGAAACTGCAAAATGCAAAAAAGTGGATACAGTTGAATTGAAATACACTGTCCCCACAAACGTTAACTGTCTTTTGCATTAAATGACTCTCACATTATGTCATGCAGCAAAGAGCCTTAAGGAATTTAAGGAAAGTGATACAGGCTTTTTATTCTTGAACTTGCTTGTTCAATATATGAAGACATTAAGGATATAACTCAAATGAGGTTTTCTAGTTCTAATTTCAAATACATTATCAACCAAACAAGATTGCCTCCGATTTTCAACATTTTCAGTGAATCTGATCTTTTTCGTAAATATTCATAAAGGTATTATATTGCTGATAGTTTCTTATTTTAGATAGTTTTTGTTCTGTCTGGTAGTGATAATCAAATTCATATATTTCGAGAAAATACTACTGATCATACTTATAAGGAAATTGAGAATAAAGACCATTTTCCGGAATTTTCAAAAACTCCTAGTCCCGTTGTCTGGATTGATATTTACTATTCAGATGATTTCAAAGAGTAAGAATGTTTTTTATAATCTTGAATGTTCTTCACTACACTAACTTTAATTTTTTTTTGCAGGAGAATTACTTCATTTGCCTGCGAATGTGGCTATGTAAAATTACTCAAAGTCGATGTGGTATCAAACAAGCTAGTATATAATTTCTCTACACGGTTTGGCAACTACATTTCAAAAGTTTATATTTTTCCTGACTTTGATTCTGTGACAGATTATTCGTTTGAGAAAAGTACTTTTTTGAGGGAGTTGGACATCAAATCTCGAGGAACTTCAAAAAAATTGAATTTGGTTGTTGTCAACACAATTTTACCAGCCATTATATTTCAGTGAGTACCGTTAGTTTACCGAATAAGTATATTCTTGAAATATGTCTTCAAAAGATTTCTGGTGTTTGTTTACTTATGAGTACACCTCAGTATTCAACTCAGCGTGCCTTTTGATAAAGTTCTGCATATGATATGGTTATATTACTTACAAATCATACATTTTAGGTTCATGCCGATTTTTATTTTCAATGGACTAATATTGCAGGATCCTCTCAGTTGTAAAAACGCACCATCGGACATCAATTTTCATAACACATGTCCTGACACAAAAAAATATTGGAGAAAAAAAGAAAAAAACTGAAAATTGTGAGAAAGAAATTTGTTTGGTCTCAAGACCAAATATAAGACCAAAATATGATACTGATTTGTGATTAGTATCACAGCATCATATTTTAATTGTATTACTTTCAGCCAAAGTGATATATTTGAAGTTTTATTAAGCAAAATTTCCAAAACTTATGATCATAGTACCATCTTGGTCAATTACCGATGATTATTTTAAGACTGTAGATGATGAGAATTTGATTTGTTTTTGTACTTCTAGATTATAGCAAGGCCTTTGACACTAGTGATAATGAGATATTATGTGACAAACTTGTCTACTTTGGTTTTCCTCGGAAAGCAGTGTCACTCTTAGGAAACTATCTGAAGAATCCTCCATGTGAACAGAGTTGTATCGGATGTTCTACCGATATCACACACTGTCTTCGACAGTTCGAGTCTCTGCATATGATGATTCAAATGTAGTTCATCCCTACTGTAGTTCAACAACTGTTTGGTATCAAGCTTCGAAGGGTGAATAAACGCCTTGGAGTGAGCCAGTCCTGGAAGATTATGCCAGAAGTCCATTAACCTTCTTGCCATCCAGGTTCTGGTCCGATGAAGCTGCTTGCAGCACCCTCCTCTGCTAGAGAATCAGCAGCCTCATTGCCTTCCAGGCCAGTATGGCCAGGAATCCAGACCAGAGACAATCTGTTAAGTCTTCCTATGGAGGAGAGTCGTTTTTGGCAATTAGCTACCAATTTAGACGTTGCTCGGTAGGAACCAAGAGCTTCCAACACCGATTGGCTGTCCGCGAATATTTTTATTGACTTGTGTGTGAGGTTGGATTCTCCAAATCTCTCCACACACAATTCAATAGCGTTAATTTCCGCTTGAAATACAGTCGCATAGGTTCCTAGGCAGGTTGATATCTCTGTCCTGGGTCTGCAACTGAAAACACCGGCACCAGAACCAGAAGGTGTTTTTGATCCATCTGTGAACCAACAACTATCTGCTCTTAATATTTCCTTCTCCCGGAGGATCCAGTCCTCTCTATATTTGTACCTAAGAAGAATAGAGAGCTCATCAACTCCACTTTTCAAGTCGGCATCAAAGATGAAATACTTCCCTCCATAACTGAGATTAAAAATTTAGGATTGTGGTTTGATCCAGAACTTCGCTTCACTAAACATGTCAGCTATCTAAACCAAACTTCTTATAACATTCTCAGGCAACTGATTCCAAATCGTGACTCACTCAACACATACTCAAAATTTTGACTATGGGAAATACTGAGCATGTCAAAAATTTCTTATTGCGACAGTATTTATGGGCCTGCTTTAAGACATTCGGATACTTTTCGAACAGCGTATTCAGAATAGCTGTCTACGTTTCTCGTTTGGTATCCGGAAATATGACCATATATCCTAAGCCGTGCAAGAATCAGGATGCTTTGTAGTTGAGAAATTTAGAATTCTGCACCTACTCACCAACACACATACAGTTTTTATATATCGTCAACCCGATTACTTACTAAAAGAAACTAATAATATTTGTAACTAATGTTACTGCAGTTTCGTCCTATAAGGACATTTTCAAACTTATACAGTAAACTTATTGTATACGTTTGAAAAGATCCTTCTCATTTTTTATGATGATCTGCGACTATGTAGTAGCGGCTACATCCATCAATATAGATAAAGAAAATAACTTTCGTCAGTCTAATTTCTACTACTTACATAGTATAAAAAAATATTTTTTTTGTGTGTCTGGTATTGTATATTGTATCTTCATAATGCCAATTTTTAATATTAACATAATTTTTCTTTTCCTACTACTAGTAAAGATAATAATATCTAGATAAGAGTTTTCAGAAATTCATATAGAGAAATGAAAGAGTGGTCAAGCCAGGAATAAAAAGTACTCCGAGTAAATGTAAAAGGAGAGGTAGAAACAAGTAGACAATTTTTAGTTGAATCAGTAGATAAAAAAATTCTCCAAAAACTAGAATTGTCGAATTACGTTTTTTGGCTATACCGCCTCCATTATAATCTGATATAAACCAATTTGCAATGCGACATTTTGCTCATTAGAATTCAACATCAACTTTATTTTTTTCAATACGAACATCAAGTTTTTTTCATCGATTTTTGTAGCCACTGTAATAACAAAATCAGTTATGTATTACAAAACATGTGTTTCTCGACGTTTGTCTCCGAAAGAACATCATCAATATTTGTGTAGTCTTGAAAAGGTAAAAACCAATGTCTTAGAACTCAAAGATACATTAACTCCAAACATCTTTTGAAAACTTGCAATTTATGTATAAATATGGAAAAACTATTTAAAAGCCAATTTTTATGGAACGTTAATATTTCTGGTAAATAAAAATAGTGGAGAAAAAATTTATGAGTAGGTATTCTGAAATGTATTGATTTGTTTAACGTGTTTTACTGTCAAGTACATAAATAATCATATGATTCGTGTGAATTTGTGAGAGGAAAACCATGAATTTTTCTAACATATTTTCAACGCATTGAGAGGGGTTGATGAAATTATGGTTCATTTGAAAAACCCTCTAGTAAGAGTTGTATAGTAACAAAAAGAGGTGGCGATACTGAAATTGGTGTTTTGGGTAAGTTCAGAAGACATTCTCGGTAATAAATGAAGTGATGAATATTACTAGAGTTTTTCCCAACACCAAATCGTTATTTTTAACACCTCGACACGTGTTTCGATCACCAAGTGATCATCTTCAAGAGGAAGATTAAGCTGTTCAATCTTCCAGTTTAATCTTCCTCTTGAAGATGATCACGTGGTGATCGAAACAGTAATATTCATTACTACACCAAAGGTTCCAAACAGTGCATAATAAAAAAATTAAGTGATATTAATTCAATTCAGGACAAATAAAATTCCTTTCGGCTTAGAGCTACAAATTTCCAATAGATCTTTGGAGTTGATGTTTGGCTTGTGTGATAGACTCCAAGATTGAAAGTCCCTACTTTTTTGAGACATCTTTGACGGGGAAAATATATTTGGGATTCTTAACAGATTCTAGTTGAGTTGTTGGAAGAATTGTCTTTGAATATTCTGAGAAAATATCAGTATTTCCAACATGATGGATCCCCACCACACCACAGAACTATTTGTAGAGATGTTCTCAATACAACTATGTCAGGACGATGGATAGAAAACAATGACCATCACGTTTCTGGACTTTTCATTGTGGGGCTTCATTAAAGACAAGGTATTCGGCCCAACTTTTGGCAATATTGATGAATTGAAAGAAACAATAAGGAGGGCTTGCATATCTATAACTCCACAAATGCTAGTAAATTGCCATAAAAAAAACTATTACAAGATCGAATATGTGTTTAGGGACGATGGACGGCAATTTGAACATTTAAAGAGATCGACATTATTTTGATATTTTGACTTTTTTCTGTTTGTTAGTTGGTATATTACATGTTCTTTCAATATGTAGAGTTTATGTATAGCTTTGAGTTCTAGCCCCAAAAAATATTTTTTGTCTTGGCTCTACTGGGCTCTTCCATTGGGATAATTGGACTTTGGTCTGAATGTTATAACTTTATACCCATGATTTGTCACCAGTCATAACCTTTTTAGTCAAATCTGGATCGCCGTGACCTCATTCAGTAATTCCTGACCGATGCTCATGCCACAGTTTTTTTGGTCAAAATTCAGCAATTTTGGAAGGAACTTTGCTGCTACACGCTCAATGCCCCAAATTAAAAAAAATGCATGGCATGAGCCAACCAATATGCCGACATCGTCAGCAACTTCTCTAAAAGTATGAGCTCCAAGTTGATTAAATGCCCATTGTCAGTATATTCCCACTTGAGTAGTATAGCAATAACTTCAATACGAAATTCATATATTCATAAAAGACAGTAAAGTCAAAAAGTTGCTAGTATAAAAAAACAGTAGTTTTATCGTTATATAGTTTCATTCTTTCACAAGTTTATATTGTAGATTTCAGTAGGACTCAGCTGCATGAATAATTTTAATTTTCTAGTGATGTGCTTGAATTTGGCTTAAGTAATTATGCAACGCTCCCGAGGATCGATTCTACGAGTGTATTATCAAGTTGTGAAGTCGCTGATATTGATTTTGATGGACAGAAAGAAATCCTAATTGGAACTAGCGCAGAAGTAAGTGGGTTTATTGAAATTATCGGTCGAGAAAACAACCTCTCGTCTGTGTTGAACTATTAACTATACAAGAAATTTTCTTTGCAAGATGAACCAAGAAAGTTCATTCAGCCATCTTTAATGTGCATGTATAATTGTAAGATTGGTTGATTTGGGTTAGGTCAAAAGTCCGTGGGTATATTCGACACTGCACCGCAACCCACAAGGGTTTATTGTGGCTCACACCTATTCACACTCGACCAAATAAACCCAGCTTCTTAATGAAGCCAGTTTGTATGGTGAGTGGTCTTTCAGGTTAGATGGAGTAAGGCTGTGCCAAACTCTGTAAACCTGATTTGGTTCCCAGCGAGGCAGGCACAAAGTATGTGATCTGCTGGCATCTGACATTTCTCTCCAGAAAAATGTGGAGAGGAGGTAGATCTAGAAGGATCTCTATCGCCGCTGACGGTGTGGTACTGATGGCACCACTGATAGCCAGAAAAGCCTATCTCTGTAAGCCAGAGAGCTTCGCCTGGACCGTTTTCTGAAGAGCCTTCGACCACCAGGCAATTGCACCATAAGTGATCATTGGTCTGACGATCATCATACAAATCCAATGGATTTGTTTGGGAACTAAACCCCAAGTTTCACTACAAATCCTTGGACATGTCTATATGGACAGTATGGCTTTGTGTAACACATTTTCCAAGTGAGCGTTCCAGACAGACGGGTACCTTCACTTCTTTTCGTGGTTCCAATGTAGACCGACCCGCAGCTACAAAGAATACGGTATACTCCGGGTGTTGCTAAAGGTTCTCTGGGTTCGTGAGCTGAGTTTAGACTGTGTCTGATAGTTTTTGCTACCTAAATATTGGTTTCACAGGGATAATTCCAATAGAAAGAAGAGGTAAACCAATTAGGAGAAACCAAGCCACGCTCACTAATTATAATATAAAAACAGAGGCAAATACCAGCATCATAGTTAATGCATTCATAACAAATGGAGAACCAACTCGGTTACTGCGACCGTTAGCACATCGCTTTTGATAATATCTACAGCAGTAGTAGACGAAACGTTAGCTTTCACACTGTAAAAGTTTAAATTCGTTGATCGACATTTTTATTATGGCCATTCTCTTACCTTACATAACACCCAATTCATTTCTATTCTTCCAGACTATTATCTCCAGCCACATTTCAAGCTATTACCCCTTTTCCACTTGAAAATGTCAGAAGGGGCCGGTAAGTACTAAGTGAAAACCACGTGAAAATCGCGCAAATTTTCCGTGAGGGCACTGTAGAAAGTAAATTGAGGAAATATGAAATATAAACGAGGTAATGGCGTAACGATATGCTTGATTTTTGCATCTCTATTCATTATTCCGGTAGGAACACTCCGACTCATGGTGCCATGTTGCGTTTTTCATTCCAAGCGAAATAACGAGCGAAGTGCATTCGAAATCGGGACTGGTGAGACGCTTTGAGGTATTTGTCAGACTCAAACAAAGATTTGACGATTATGCAGCCGAAACATCTGGTGTACTGAGTTTTATTCAGGATCCGAGGGAGCTCCTAATTTCAATTAGGATCCCGCACCACTAGGGTGATTATTGATTGACTGAATGAACTTGTAAGACGCAAATATAGTAGATGATTGATTCCTAATTAGTTTCCAAGATGTTCAGGAAGAATTGAGGAGTGGACTGTAAAATTGAGGGGAACGCCAAGTTCTAGAAGAACAAATTTCTGAATTGGTAGCCAAATGCCCATTTATTATTGTTAACCGTAAAATTCAATGGTTAATAGTATCTGTAGTGTGCTTCGCAGACTATTGAATATTCCATTGTTCAGAGACTTCAATATTAAAAGATATCCAAGAGAAAGGTGAAGCTTTTGTTAAAACGCACCAAAAGAGTTGCGAAGAATAAACATTTCAAATATGTTTGGGTTGGGAATGGAAACATATTTGTGAAAAAAGACGATACCCCGGAGACGATCAGCATTAGAAATAAGTCTTCAAACTACAGTGATTTTGGTCTCCTCTAATATATTTTAATATATTACATATGTTGAACCTTCTCTTCGCTGAGCTTTCATGTACTATCAGAATACAATGCAGAACTAGACATTTTCCTGAAGCACATCAACAACGTAAGTCCTTCCATCACTTTCACAATGGAGAAGGAAGTCCTTTCTTAGACGTATTGGTGAAGAGGACCGACAATAAATGGGAAACATCTGTATATCGAAAACCCACT
>WOGO01008417.1:0-10658 GCA_015342085.1 Leptinotarsa defecta
AAATCCGGAAAAGACATTAGACATTTCCTATCTACAGTTTTTTTTTAAGTTTGTTGTATAAAAGAAAATCCGTATGAGGGTGAAAATGAATATTTGATGAGAACTGCTTCGATACATTTTCTCATGTTTATATGTCAACAACGAATTGAGTGTTCATAAAAACAGGAACCGTAACGAACAAACAGAAAGCTGCACCACGAGTACTTGCTAAAGATGTGCAAGACTGGGTTGGATCGAAGTAAGTCATCAACTTCACTTGCGAAGGAAACAGAAATTGCTTTCCTTAATCGTTGCCGAGAGTTCCAAAGCAACTTGAGTTGCTTTGGACGTCTGACAAAACTTTCAATACAACCATTATTCCAGTCCAAGAATCAATAACAGAAAATTATCAACAATGTTTCGGATTCTCTAACAGTTTATTTCAATGGCATTTTCTTCTTCCACAGAAATTATAGAAAATCGATTTTGGGTTTGACTTCGAATTCCCTCTGTAGCATCTTTATTGTTCATATAATGACACTTATCCCGACCTTATATGTGACAACAGAACTGACCTGGATCATTTTTGTGAACCCAATATCGCGATAGATAATAATTCTTCGATGTTCGTATCAATCACGGACATGACATGATTTCATGTAAACTACTAATGCATGTTGAACCCGATCTACCACAGTCCAGTTTATTTTTAAACGTAAATATGCCTCCGTCAAAATTATAAATTTATTAAAATGTATACTGGTTCAAGATTAATGATACTTTCTGCCTGGAAAAGAAAGTGATAAAATTTTCAACAAAAATTTGATAGTACTATTAGATACCTATTAGAAACCTATTCTTTGTGATATCGTACGATTTTGCTGCAACAATATTTCGGCTTGAGCCTCTGAAGTTGAGCCAGTGTCGATTATCTGGACATTAACAAACTTGATTCATAGTTAATCTCTTCACTGTTACACTTTTCGTGTTCAACTATTACTTCGCTACGACTATTTTCAATGTACCTGCTACTGATTGCTCACATGATGAATAGCCAAGGGCGTGTTTCTTTGGCGCATTTATGATAGAGACGAATGACCACAGTCGGTCTATATAACACTGGTTTACATCCAATTTACGACTGTAATGTCGAAAGCAGGTCTTTGTTAATTTTTGGTCTCTAAATGCGAAACCCCATTTAATCGAACAACCTGAATTAAATGGCCTAGTTCGGAACCTCCACTTATTCAAAGAGAATGCTGAACTATTGGGGTCTAGATAACAACAATGGAATTTACTAGTCCCTAAAACCAAATTAACAATATTTAAGAACCGTAACCATGAGCTATCCTCGTTTTTTATTATGCAGGGTAAAATGTGTGTTTGTGTTAATCCAAAAGGTGTGATAGAAAATTTAGGATTTGCATATAACCTAGACGAATGGCGTTTATTTATAGATTCATCTGAAACACAAGTTCAAAAGCCGTTCTGTTCCATAATGGTTACAAAAGACCCTCTATTCCTCTTGCACATGTAGTTGCCATGAAAGAAACACACGAAAGTATGTCACTTATTCTAAATGCAATAAGTTATAATACGTATAAGTGGCAAATATGTGGTGACTTAAAGTCATAGGTCTATTACTAAGTCTTCAGGGCGGATTTACGAAGTTTTGCTGTTTTCTTTGCCTTTGGAACAGTAGGGCAACACAGAGTTGAAGAATGTCCTCGGAGAGATAAATATATTCCAGGTCAAGCTAACGTGAAAAATATATCTCTTGTTAATCCCAAAAACGTTTTGTTACCTCCATTTCACATTAAACTGGGGTTAATGGAAACTTTTGTAAAAGCATCAAACAAATATCTTGAACAAGTTTTTCCAAAATTCAGTAATGCAAAGCTAAAGCTCACTACTTAGTGATCAACAGTTTGATCAGTAACGAACAAGGGGAAAGGTTCCGCCAAAACGTACTGACAATGGAGCAACGTTACCACGGCAGATGGAATGCAGGAATGATGGGACATTATTGTTGGTTCCTTATGAGGGAAAACGATTTGCAAAAAGGTTATGCACAAAAGACTTCATTTGAATGTTTTGTCATATGTATTGTAAATCTGTTATCCTCAAAATATATTGTTTTTTGTTGTTTTGATCTTAAATCTCCCTGTAATATGTGAAAATTTTTGTATGAAATAAACATTACTATAACTCAAAATCTTCACGTGATAGAGAATTTTTGATGTTGAAGTCGCAGTCATGATGCTTCAAACTCTCATGTATAGTCATTATAATATTAGTCAATTTTTTTCTTTTTTGTTGGTTAGTATTATATTTGAAACATATGTTTCATCAAGGATATTCCTCCAGAATTGTGATGTTTTTTAGGTTATCTAGAAGTTTCAATACATTCAGGGCTATTTTATTGTCACTAAAATTGAAAAAAAACACCATACCACCCAAAAATGTATTGTGGATGCCTTTGAGCAATCAGGGCTTCGTAATAACTGTGTGAATCATTTGTAAGGCGTTTCAGTATAGCGTTTCATTTGAGTACAGTATCACCATCATTATTGTATGGTGCTTTACAGTATTTGTACTTGAGAAAGTACTTGACACTTGAGAAATTTTTCAAAAAGTATTTGAAGTACAAAGTATCAATTTTTCCAAAATGTTCACGTTCAAGTGCAAATACTTTGATTGAAAGAAGTATTTGAGTACAAATACTAATGAAAGGAATGCATCCCAAGTACTTTTCTTAAGTATTATGAAAAATTAAAAATGAAACTTTCTTTGTTTTTTCACCACTTCTATTTGTAACTAACGTTACTGCAGTTTCGCCCTATAAGGACATTTTCAAACAGTTTATTATATTAGTTTACGAATGTCCTAATAGGACGAAACTGCAGTAACATTAGTTACAAATAGAAGTGGTGAAAAAATAAAGAAAGTTTCATTTCTCACTTTTCATGTTAGTCTCCTCACCACATAGTAACGGTTACATACATCTATTTATTCCTAAGTAATCCCCAGCTCTGCATGAAATGAATATATTACTGAGGAGAAATGTGGCAAAAAGGTGTACCTAACTTCAGAACAATGTTGTACATTTCCTAGAAATGAAAACTAATTAAATAATAATGTCACAGTCTCAACAACGAATTATCAAGAACAGAATTACGAATTCCTTAGAATACATCTCTATTGGCCAGAGAACACGCAACTATCCAATTAAGAACTCCTTTAAAATAATTACTCAATTGTTTCGCATTGTTTATTTTCCGACATCAGTAGAAATTCGAAAGGGTATCGTCCAATCGCAGCAATCTATCAACAAAAGAGAAATTTCGCAGATAGCGGACCCACCCACTAGATATATGCTTCTCTGTCACATTCATTGTTGTAGATCGGAAGCATAAGTGAAGACGTACTTGAATTCAAATAAAAATAAATTTGAGATTTACAGTAGCAGCACGTTTGCTGCTTGGCTGATAACCAATGGAGTGTTAGACAATAACCGCGGCGCCATCTTTGATGTCCGCAAAAAACAATGGGGCAATCAAAGTACAAATTAGCCGTGTCCGTTTGTAGTGACCACCGACAGGTGAGAATATATAACTCAGTCGGCCAGGTAAACAGCAACCAGTCGGCTAGAACTGATCCGGGAAAGTAATCCTCTAACGATGATGATAACGCCTTGTTTGGTTTCTCAATTGTTCCAATCATTAGAATCGCAAAGTGAAAACTTCAATTAGTTCGATTTCTTCCTGAAGTCAGCTAATTTATTTTCAAGTTTAACAAACTAAAATGATATTTTGTAATTCAAAGATTACCAATTGCAAATAAAAAAATGATACCAAAAAAAAAAATTGTTGGATTCAAATGTTTTACATACCGAAAAGTGAGAATGTCTACAAACTGATTCCATAAGAATCATATTCTTCAACAAACTATTACTAATTTTTGCATACAGAATCACATGCAATCGCAAATCTTCATTTTGACTTTGACTTTGAAATGATCAAAACCTAATCAATACACGTATTTCCAATTTCAAATAAATCGATCTTTGTTAATCCTGCATTTGTTTGTGGTTTGAAATATAACTGTCTGCGAACGAAATACTGATTTCTCTATAATTCAGTATCAGTATCGAATGGACTTCTTCATTAAATGTTCATCTGAAACATTTGGGGATAATCAACACATTCTTACTGATTTCAAAAAAAGAATTTTATAATTAGACGCGTGATACTACATCACTGAAACTGTAGTATTTTCACATTTCTTATAATAGGTTAATTAAGGCTTCCGAACAAATATACAAACCTATCTAGGTATTTTTGTTTGTTTCTCCAGGATTCCAGACATTTCTCCAAAAGTAATAGTTCTATTTGGATGATTCGTTTTTATTAACTTAAATTCACTTCGCTCTACGGATGTTCCATCAAAATTGGTTCAATATTTCCCAAAATTAACTAATGAAGTGTGACGGTCTGGCTCATTGATGAGAACTAAGGGCCGAAACCAAACTGGTGTCATGGTACAAATCCGCGTCAAAAACTAAAAAATTAATAATGTGCCAGGCTATCCAATACGAACTAATTAGATATCATGAAAGAAAAATTGATTGAAAAAATAAATCGACAAAATGAATGGTGAAACGTATATAGCTATACATAAAATTAACCAACAAATGAACAGCAAGTGTTAAGAGTATATTAATCGAATATGAAATTCTGGCTCAAAGGATTTGCTGGCCCCTAATTTATTTCATATTGACTACGATACAATATTTTGTTACTTAATTTCATGAAAGTATGTATCAAAATAGTATCTGATATACTTTTCAGTTGATTTTTTCCTGAAGTTCAGTTGTTTCAATGACTTTCAATTCTTGATATTTTCTTCGTTCATTCTTCAGAGAATCACAATTTCCAACATATCCACCCACATTTGATTATTTATAATTATTTAAATCACAGTTTATGTTTTTGTTATTGTTAAGCAACATAAGAGTTCCCTGATAGACCAGGATCTATAATTTTTGAAAAAAAAAATAACAGTGGGATTAAACCCATTAAAAAAGAATGGAAATATGATAAAAATTAATGCAAAATTTAATTTTGCATTTTGCATCATCTATATTTTCGGTAAAACTGCATGTCCCATGGAAAAAAGTTGAATAGCAAAGTTGTGAGTAATAAAAAGATCTACAGCTTTTGTTTTCACAATTTTTTCACAAAACCTCAAAATTCAAAATATTAACCAAGTTTTTGGTTTATTTTTCTTTTTTTTACGAAATTTGGTGAAAACTTACCTTTTTATGTCCCAAATATACTGTAATTTATTTGAATCAGAATATTCATTTCTACATCTGATTTTGACTTGATATCAATCGAAACTTCTCGAGTCAAAATATCAGCTTTTTTCAAAAAGTCCGTGTGTTTTCTGTTCCTTAAAATCTCTTCTTTTTAATGGTGTAAAAATAATATACATACATACAAAAATAATATACATTCTTCCAAAAAATGGAAGAAAACTCGAATTCGATTTTGAAACCACCTGTTGATAATCATCGACCTATATATAGTGCTCGACCTTGTCAATGTCATTTTTGAATAAATATGAATCGATGACGTCGCCAGGCCCAAAAACTCATCAAAAAGTGACTTTTCTGGTGTGCATTGGACGCTCTTGGATCTAGTGTGGATTCGTATCGTCTCAAATTCTACAATTTTCTTAGTTCACATACCTATTCATCCAGAAATCGGCCTCATGACTGAAAATGATTTTTTGATGGAAATTAGGGTCATTCATTAACTGCTCCAGAGCCAATTCAGCGAACACACATCGTTGTCTATAGTCGTGTACCTTCAGTTTTTTTGACTGTTGAATTTTGTACGTGTGCAGGTCTAAGTCAATTCGTGATCTGCAGAATGCCAAGCTGTTGTGAACGACGTGAAATTGCCTGCATCGGATTCTCCTGTACACTCTCACAGACAGCAGCGATGTTTTCGGCAGATCTTGCATTTTGGCGACGTTCGGGTGTTAGTTGGTCGTTTACTGAACCAGTGGACATCCCACCACATTGAGAATAGTCCTGTTGGTAGGACGATTATGGAGATCGTAAAATGGGTTGAGCGCGCGGTACGTTGCTCTAACAGAACACCCATTTTTATAAAACAATTCCATCATTTGCAACATCTTCTTGAATACTATATCCATGCATGGTGATTTGGCAAAACAGAATGAATAAATGACAACTAATTTGACAGATATAGCTTCAACTGAGATGGCCGTTATCAATAGTCAAAGTTTAGAAGTGTCCCTATTGGAAGATCCTATATTGGAATATATTCATTAAAAAATTCCAGATGTTGATGAAATGAATAAAAATAATAAATAATCGAAATAAAATCGAAATATGAAGTACTTCTATCTATTTTTGCCAAATTTGAATTTTTTTTTAATAAAACAAATCAAATCGTAGGCATTTTCAAAACATTTTAGTGATAGAAATCATACTAATTTTTCTCCTGAAAAAAGCATTTTTGCAATTTACTCAATCATCACACTTTTCACTGCATAGTAAAATGCAGAAGAGATATTGATTCGATATAATTCTTTAAAATTTGTGGAACAATTTATTAAATATCCCAACACCAAACTGTTATTTTCAACACCCCGACACGTGTTTCCATCACCAAGTGATCATCTTCAAGAGGAAGTTCAAACTCTTGTTGACGCGATATCGCCTGCCATGTTTTCGGCAGATTGCGTTCCGTCGACGTACGGCTGTTAGTTGGTCGTTTATTGAACCACACGGACACAAATTTACCCACCATATTGCGAATAGTCCTGTCGGTAGGACGATTATGGAGATCGTAAAATGGGTGAAACGCACGGTACGTTGCTCTAACACAACACCCATTTTCATAAAACAATTTCATCATTTGCTACGTCTTCTTGAATATTATATTCCTCAATGGTGATTTGGCAAAACAGAATGAATAAATGACAACTAATTTGACAGATGTAGCTTCAGATGACAGATGTAAATGGCCGTTATCAATTGTCAAAGTTCGGATGTCTCTATTGGAATATCCCATATTTGCAATATATTCATTCAAAAATTTCATTCTCTCACAAAATCGCAATCATTAACAGGACTGAATAAGATAGAATTACAACAATTAAGGTATACTCTTATACACGAACATTTCAAAAAAAAGTGAAATTTTACCTGTTTTCTCATTCCATTCAATTCTTATTTTTAGTGTAACAGAATATTGCATAAAAAACGAATTAGGTACTTTTCAACAAAAGCTTCTCTCCAGAAAAATTATAATCATTTCAAGACCTGCCAAAGTGAATTTTTGCATAAAAACTGGAATACTCATATCAGAAACGCTCAGTTCTGATAAAGAAAATCTGATCAGAACTACAACAATATCAAATAACCCTGCTGTTTGAGGAATAACTAAAAAAATAGCTCAAATTATCGAAGCATAACTACTATATAGTGTTACAGTATCATATTTCGTTGCTCATTCCAAAAAGGATAACTTACTAAAAAAAATATGAACTTAGTCGTTCATTACTAGAGATTATAAAACCGTAATTCAGGTTGCATTGCATTCGTAGCATATTGAAATAGTCTTCTCTTCATCCTTGTAACGGGGTTGATGATGAAATTCAATTTTCGAGCAAATATTTTAATGCATTAATTTTCATGAAAATGAAATTTAAACGAATTATGTAAATTTTAATATACCAAGTTAGTTTAATTGTGTGTCACAGTGTGATTTTTATCTCTTTGTAGGAGGCTGCTCACTTACACTCATTTAATTATCACACTGAGACATATTTTATTTTCATTTTTTTAAATTATTCATTAAGTGAAACACAGGTTATGTATATTGTAGTAAACACAACTGTTTACACTATAGGTATCCGAGCTCAGTGTGGCGGGAGAGATAGCGTAACACTGAAACAGTGGGAAGAGAATCGCACAGTCGCTTGAGCTTAGCGACTCGTCGCCACGGCATGCGTTGCCACGCCAGCAATCGGTCTTAGGTACGGCTATAGATGTTTCACATCAAAAAGCTAGATTACCAAAAATAGTCAATTTTGTCACAATTCTACTTATCCTCTATCTCATACCGTTTACGACATCCTCATGCATTTACTAGAATTTGAATAACCTTATATTTTGCCAACATCCAAGGATGTCAAAGAAAGAAAAATGCTAAGGTATATCTAAAACAAAATAGTTATTATGGTAATGATATCCACCCATATAATAGATATGAGCCGTGCCATGACGTCAACCCATACAACTTAATAAATCAAACTGAGAAGAAAATCATCTTAATTACAGCGCTTCCTGTTATTGAGCCAGTTTTGAACGGAAACGACTAACAATGCTCACAATGTTTTATTTGGAGATGCCACTGAATCAGGATTAGATAGACAATTTGATAGACACTATCTATCCAGTGAATGCGATTTCCATATAGTACCAACGATATCGTTTATTTTTTTATTAATGTAGTACGGTAGTAGAAGTATGTTTCAAAACTCACTAGAGATTCAATAAGGATTCAATCAAAAATTGAGTCAATAATAATAATAACACCAACAAATCTGGTCATCGGCACTGTCGAGGAAAAACAAAATTGTTGCAACAAATATGAGTGCTGTTTCAATCTCACTACTCATTTTGAGTAGTGAAATGGAATCGGGAAAAGCTGTATCAACTCGAAGTGAAGACCCGGAAAATAATGCACCTGCATAGGAGTTTGCATCCCAAATCATCCATTCCACGGTTGTACTTCCACCGACAACAGGGAGACCGTGAACTTTATTTTATTTGAGTTTAGACTGTCTACATGACAATATGGTACTGGATGAAAATACATTGTTTGAATATACATATAAACAGAGTACGTGAATTGCTGAGCTCGTATTTGTCAACAATAGCCGAGCTACTTGACACGGCTGGGTGCATCACCAGTATTCTTTTCGATTTCATTGAAGTTCGGAATGGGTTTTCATTCGAATTGAAAATATGCTATACGATTATGTTTCGATTATGATTATAAAATTTTTTGATATCATTTATAAATTGTTGGTATTTAGGGTGAAGTTTAATATGATTTACATACTGAGTAATGTTGTCTCAGTAGAGTTAGGGTAGTTATTGTCATGATCAAGCATTCATGCAAATTATTATTATTATTTCACAATCATATGTTGATGAAATGAATGAAATGATAAATAATCGAAATAAAATCGAAGGATGAAATACTTTTATGTATTTTTGCCAAATTTTGATTTTTTCCATTAAAAGAAAACAAAGCGTAGGCATTTTCAAAACATTTCAATGATAGACATCATACTTATTTTTCTCTTGGAAAAAGTATTTTTGCAGTTGACTCACTCATTACAGTTATCACTGCATAGTAAAATGCAGAACAGATGTTGATTCGATATAATTTGTTGAAATTTGTCAAACAAGTTGATGACTATTACTGGGGTTTTATCCCAACACCAACCCGTGATCATCTTCAAGAGAAATTTTCCTCTTGAAGATGATCACTTGGTGATCGACACACGTATCGTGAAAGATTGAATATTCTAATCTTCCTTTTCAAAATGATCACTTGGTGATCGAAACACGTATTGAGGCATTGAAAATAACGGTTTGTTGATAGCATAAAACTCCAGTAATATTTATTACCACACTAAAGGTTTTAAACAGTGTATCACAAGTTAACAATTTATTGTTTCGGAAAAATGATACTTGTAAATTAAAAGAAATATATGTAGCTAGTCGTGTGAATCCAGATGAAAGCTTTGAAAATCTGCTATTCTGGTAATAAAGATAAGTAGTAATTCATCAGTTCTGTTTGTCACGGTGATTCAAGTATCATGTGTTAAATTAATCTCTGAGAAAATGTATAATTTAGATTCAGATCAATACATCTATCAAGTACAGAATGCAATATTTGTCCACTTCATATATAATCGTGTGAACACTTATGTGAACAATCCTATTGCATCATATCGCATATATATGAAATAATAATACATGAGAAATAATAATTAACCATTCAAGGAAATGATTACGAATACTAATTTAGTGTCGAAAACCGTTACATTCAAATTAAAAGGACAACCTGTAGGCTTGATAATTATTCAAACAGTTTCACCCCCTCAGCTGTTACGGAAGGTTAACTACTAACAGGTATATAAAAGTGAATTGGAAGGGTAGCGGTGCATATGATTCAAACAATTATGTAGTTTAACGATAATCAGTCGTGAGAAAAAGTTACAGGCACTGAAAGTGTCAATGGAGAAAACAATGTTTTGCCAGAAACTTCCATCACCTTTTGAGAGGGATGAATTCTAGAATTCTCATTTTATTCCATTTCAGTTCTGTCGTATACAGATATGAAAATTTTATATCTGAATGTTATGAATAAAAAATTAACTTTTGGTCGACAAAGACAAGGGTTCTTTATTCATTCATTTTGTGTCACACCCATCGTAGGTATGTGCTCTGTTTATTTTATTTGTAAAGTGTCACCTCACAAACCACAAGAGGAGACTAAATCATCTGTCGGTAACAAATAAGACAGATGGGTATCCGCGGCTAAGCTAAACAGTGGAGACGG
>WOGO01008419.1:0-10657 GCA_015342085.1 Leptinotarsa defecta
GACATGATCTGAAGCAGATAAGCGAACTTCGACGTGAGAATAGAAATATTATCTGAACGAAACTTAGCTCAACGAAGGATATACTGTAGAAAAGATGAGGCAAGGCACAAATATTACAAGTTTACGTCAAACATTTTTAGATTTCTGGTCTACCGGATATAAGTTGTCTTCTGGAAAAAGTTAACGGCTGATTATTACCCACATTGTGAGTGTTGACACTTTTGTTGAGGACTATTCATTCCTGTTTGAGTATTCTGGCGATTGCAATGAAGATATGAACAGAGATGTGTTTGAAGAATATGTTGAGTAGATGTTAGACCTATACGCGCCTGCAGAAGCTATTGTATAGCGAAACACGTATTGCGTTTTTGAGAAATTTTCACAATAAAGTGATTCTTGAACACACTACATAAGGGTTGCGTAATTGCAATTATAAATTAATAAGGTAATGATAATTAGATCTCATTCAAAGTTAACGGCTAATTATTACCCACATTGTGAGTGTTGATACTTCTGTTGAGGACTGTTCATTCCTGTTTGAGTATTCTGGCGATTGCAATGAAGATATGAACGGAGATGTGTTTGAAGAATATGTTGAGTAAATGTTAGACCTATACGCGCCTGAAGAGGCTATTGTATACGAAACACGTATTGCGTTTTTGTGAAATTTTCACAATAAAGTTATTCTTGAACACACTACATAAGAGTTGCGTAATTGCAATTATAAATTAATAAGATAATAATAATTAGATCTCATTCAATCTCATAATTATATACAAAATTTAGGCTACTTGATGAATTTTCTCACTTCCAAAACCTAACCCTCGTTTCTGTCACTTGTCCCTATATCGCCCGTTTCACTTTCTTTTGCATGAAATATTGCACAAAAACCTATCTAGATCCACAAAATGAAATAAATAAAATATCTAGCAACCCGTGACCCGATATGCCAAAGGAGGGTCCCGTAACCTGATTATATAAGCGGTTCCTTGTAGTTAACGGGCCGGTTTCTATGGTTACGTTTTCACGTTTCCGGCGATTTCTTCTCAATTTTCCAAATCTGGCCCTGCCACGGCTAATTCATCGTATCACACAAAATTGAACCCTACATACCTTGGTATCAGCCATATTTTGGATTCAAGAAAGGAAAACTTTATCGGTATATATAAATTTGCTCAATATTCAGAGGGAGAGGTCAAGATTCCCAGTGTAATGACTGAAAAAAGTCAATAAATTGAAGTATGTAGACGTTTATACGTGGTAGATTATCTATCATCTACTAAAAAAATTTCAGTGTTTGAGATATTTTGGTAATTTCATTCTTTTTATTGCGGTGAATTATTTCAAAATTCTCAGATTCGTAACACTTGTCTATCTTATTTTCAACATTTCATATTATTTGGGAATTTGAAAACAGTTGGAGAACAATCCAGTATTTTTCCCACAACCTATTTTTCCAAAATTGTAGATTGGTGATTACTTGGCATAACACGAGAAGACAGACACATTTCCACATGTCAATGTAAAACTTTCAGCTATTTCATTCAGATACATTAATATTTTTCAAAAACACATTTGTATTTAAGAAGAACAATAGCAATATAATATTCAAATAAATTGTATTGGTTTTTGATATGATATTGCACTACATCAATGCAACAATTAAAGAGGTACTGACGACATAAAATATTCTGTAGTTCAAAAGATATTCAAAAGATTATTCAATATTTATTATTGCGATGACCTATTCTGAATATACAGTGTCATCCCCAAAGTACTCACCTTTTGGGAAATTTATTTATTAAGGGTTTTTCTACAAAAAGTTCTTCTTGATAAAAGTTTGTGCATTCCCTAAAACTAAACATGCACCAACAAAATACAGTGAAACACACGTAATATAGGAGGAGCCTTCAAATATTTGATTTTGAGACAAGAGTAAAGTACCCTTATTCTGGATAATTTCGGTAAATGTCATTTAGAAAAATTGTTCAGCGTTGAAAAATACATCTAGATTTGAAGTTATGACCATCTAATTGAAGTTTTATTTCTTTACCAATTTTTTTTGAATGGGAAATACGAAAAAAAAATTGCTAAAACGATAAATAGACAAACGACGGTTCATTTACGAATTACACAATTGTGGTGTTAAACACGGTCAATTTTTTTGAAGACCAAAATAATTTTTTAGTGCAAAGTCATTTTTATTTTTTGTTAACACCGAAAAGCATTCAAAATTATATAGTATTGTAACAAGAACTCAATATTCACTAATACTGAATCACAAAACACAAAAATTAATTGGTAATTTCGGAACGAATTGATTGATTTTCTGGAGATTTTCTTGTCCAAAATAATTCTCCACAATAATATCCAGAAAATCAATGAGTTTGTTCCAAAATACCCATTTCATTTTGATGTTTTGTGATTTGATATTCTTAAATATTAAGTTCTTGTTACAATACTGTATAATTTTGAGTAATTTTCGGTGATAACAAAAAATTTATTTTGAAAATTATTTCAATCTTCAAAAAAATTTACCGTGGTTAACACCACAGTTGTGTAATTAGTGCTTTTGGAATAAACCTTCGTATAAAGGATTCTGTCTTTTTATCGTTTTAGCAAACTTTTTTTCGTAGTCATTTAAAAAAAATGGGTAAAAAAATAAAACTTCACTCAGATGCCTCAAATCTAGATGTATTTTTTTTAATTTTCTGAATAACATTTTCCAAGATTTTCCAACATAAGGGTGCTTTACTCTTGTCTCAAAATAAAATATTTGTAGGTTCCTCATATATTACATGTGTTTTACTGTATTTTGTTAGTGCATGTTTAGTTTTAGGGGATGCACAAACTTTTATCAGAAATAGCTTTTTGTCGAAAAACCCTTAATAAATAAATTTCCCATATGGTGCATACTTTGGGGATGACACTGTAGAAAAAATGTTCCACGTTATTTTCTCATAAAAATCTCTTGAATTCATCTAAAACTAGATAACTATTTGAATGGATATAGATAATATCAAGAATTATTTCTTAATTCGAAGTGTATAATTAAAACTACGTTGATAACTATATGTGCCATTTCAAAAACACAAACCGCCTCTTGAATATTTTAAATAACAAATTCAAATTCATAAAATAACACATCCTTTGAAACTTCCGATGGATAGGATCAATACAAGGAGTCGCAGTCATCAGAAATGTACTACACATGTATTAAAAAACAATTCGTTTTCTGGCCGTCCATCTCTATCGAGAACTCTTTGTCTTGTTTCGTTCAACTTGAGAGATAATTTATCTTCCCAAAGCCGAATTGAAATAAAATATTCAACAGAAGAGACCCTTTTCCTCTGGCAATGGCTGTTGAATCGAGACGTTCACAAAGTTGGTCTCCATGTTTTCTTTATTACTGACGGACAAATGGCAAAGCCCACAACTACATAAATGCTTCGACGTACATCCCATAGATCTTGTGGCGCAACAAATTTCTTTTCGCCCGCATAAAACGATTCTATTTGTGAGTTCGAATAGGATTCCCATCTACAGGAAGATGTGAATGGCCATTATAAATGTAGTATTTACATTCATTAGACAATTTTCACCTACACAAGTCAGTCGGTCGGTAGCCAAGCGGTTCGGCGTGAGTGCTTTGTTCACTCACTTGATTTGACTGCCGTGTTGGTCGGTGGTTCAAGCCCTAGTCTGAACGATCGATCTTCACTTGCTATCGTCCAACCCGTGTTAGGAATCACACGTTGAAAGGTAAGACCTCGTTAATCCTTTGCTCGCACAAGTTTCGACTTCTGAGGGTTGTCGTTCGTAGGGGTGCGACAGCTGGTTAACGGAAAAACAGATTTTCAAACAGATTTAAACAGATACGATTTAACAAACCTAAAAGCTAACTTCAAAGTCTGTTGATCCACTATGTTGATTTTTCTCTAATTGATTGTATTGAATTCAAAAAACATAGGGCCGTCGAATTCATAATTTGACAAGCCCCAAAATAAAGTATAATTTGGTTCATGAATCTTCATAAAATTTTAGCAACGCTGGCTGACGGGCTGGCGAGACAAGGTTAAGAACATACTCAGAGTGTTTTTTTAATGAAAATGACATGTATCGACATTTTTCAAAATTTCATAGACTCAAACACAATTGCAGTTTTTAAATTGCCACATATTATGTAGAAATATTAAGAGTCCGTTGGATGCAACTTCAACAGTTACACAATCAACTTACCGTGAATTGAAGTAAAAAAATTGTTAAATATTCCACAGTACTCTAAGAGATTGAATATATCTACCAAATAGCCTCTCTCAAAGCAATCCACTTCAAATTGATTTTAATGAAATATTATCATTTCACTCTATTTCGAACATTATAATTGGAGAAGAATTTCAGTAACAACTACACTGTAGATCTTTACCAGACAGTCATGAATATTAATCAATTTTACGACTTAAGCGGCATCACTCTTCAAATTGCGAAAGTTTGGAGTGGAAATATAATTAAAATGAAAGGAGTTTAATAACTCAAGGATGTATTTCATCTGAAATGCAAAACCTTTTGGCAGACTCTAATGAATACTAATATAGGGCCGAAGTCCGGAAAGTAGTGGCAAACGGTACGTTATTGATAAACTTTGAAGGACTTTTCTACGGAGAAATAAATGTCTGGAACGCTGATAATAAGTTTTGGTTTCAAATGACGGAAACTGTATTTCAACGAAAAATTGAATCAAAGAATCAATACAATAGAAAATGGAAAGAAGTTGAGAGATCTAACAAGTTTTGAAATATCTTTTCCTCGCTTACCTGATTCTGTCTCATGCGATGTTCAATTGACAGACGAAAGGCTACTTTCGCACGGGCACTGCTCTTAGAGCCCCTTAAAAATTTTCCTGTAGTGTTTACGTTTTGTCCTTAAGAAAAAAGGAATAAAAATGTCAGCGATGCAATGCGCCACCTTCTTGAAACGACATTTCATTAACATAATGTTGGTGAAATGTATTTTGTTATTTTGCAAAGCCTTTGATTGCATAAATCACAGTATATTACTCTGAAAACTCCATATGTATGGAATCAGAGGTGTAGCTCATGCTTGGTTCACATCTCATATAATCGATGGGGACCATTTTGTGAAATTACTCGATACTGAATCTGATATATCTTCCACCACAGCTGGTATACTCAAGATTCAGTTCTTGGACCAAGTCTATTTCTGTCATATATTAATGATACATAGTACCATTATCGATGTCAAAAGAAAATTTCCACTGTTTTCTGATCATATAATATTTCTTTTGATTGAACAGAAATAGATAATTTGAAAGAATTAATATCTGAAGACTTTGGCCTCGTTCTGACATCTAATTCAAGTTTGAATATCACATTAAGAATGTTTCTTGAAAAAATATTAAAGGATATTTTGCGGTGAGGATTATTGCAGAAAAAATCGGCTTATCAATAGCCGAAATCAAATTCCATGCGTTCACTGAATCACATTTAAGATATGGAATTAGCTTCTGAGGTAATTAAACGATCACTGTAAGCCACTTTTTGTCAATTCAGGAATCCTGGTTATAACTTGTAAATACAATTTGGAAACATAAAATAAATAATTCTTTTGAAACTGTTTCTTGTTTCTGGTTTTTAGGTCGTGGCGTCGTCTGTTGAAATTTCTTCCTGACATTTCGCCAGCGCCAGTGACTGGCATTTTCAAAAGTCCGTGTTATCGCATCCAAACACATGTATAATTCATATTCGGAATTAATATTTTAATGGTAATCATTCATAGACTTTTTTGCATAATTTGAGTTTATTTTCGCACCTGAAACAATTTTCAAACGAACCACATGCGGCTCTACTTAGAAAAGAAATTATTAAGAATATTAAAGTATTTTGATGTCTTCTTGAACCACATATTTACGTAACAAAATAGGTACCAAATCACGAATATACGTTCTATTTGAACCAAGCAAATAGTTTTTCACTTTGGTCCTGAACAATTTTGTGCTATTGATTCCATATTTAATATCTATCAGTTGGCAGGGTATTGAATAATCTTGCTACAAGGTAAGTGTGGCATCTTTGAGCTAGGGTTCTTGTAGCCGAATTTGTTGTAAGATTTAAATGAGTTAGTTTTTCAAACGGGTTGAGAACAATTCAAATACTGAAACAGCATAAGCTATTCCAACACCTGGACCATCCGTCAGTACTTTCAAAATCATTGTAGTTTTAAATAGTTTAGAAGTTGAGAAACTTTCGACGATGACTTACTATGTACCGTGGTGTTATTACACAAAATACATATATACTTTGGATAAGCCATATGTCGTTATTGTTTCGAAGACAGATTCCAGAAGACAGAATATTTCTTTCTTCCGGAAGTATTATTCGAAAACATTTTGATTATGGGCAGTATTGACAATACTTGAGACCTTGTTAGTCTTACCTTTTAATAGCTGGTTACAGCTGGTTAACGGAAAAACATATTTTAAACAATTCTTAAACATACATCAAGTTCAGTGTAGTTGCACAATAACTCAGACTGGGCTAAATTGTATTTATATCGTTTTTTTGAGACGTCTTGACTCTGGTTTCTCTTCAGTGCGAATAAATCTTTCGCCTTTTACTTTGAGAGGTCTTCTGATTCATGAATGGAAGGGCTGATATATTGAGTAAATAACTATGGTATAATAATTGGATCCATCAAACGCATGTGTCAAACATGTTTCACTGAAACAACTTCACAGCAGTACAGCAAAAGGCGACTTTCTATATGATAAGAATACAACATAATATGAACATAATAAAGTTTTCCTCGACTTAGAAAAAAAACGTGAAAAATATACTGTTTTAAGGGTTCAAAAATATAAATCAGGTCAAACTAGTTTGATATATATCTAGAGAATCATTCTAAAAGGAAGTAGTTTCACTTACAAGTGCATACCTATTCAGGATGGTTTGGTACTGAGGGTGGGGGTTGGAGTTTTGTATTATTAATAGTAGTACACTATACATAGCAAAATAACAAAAAAAATTCTCGAAAATGTAACATTTTCGACTGCTCCCCAAAACTCGGAGTATCATACATATTGGAGGATTAAAAGATGAATGAATTCACCAAAGTAAAAATTCCTTTGGCATGGTAATGAACATCAATAATAATCGCCTGACTTGAATTGTCGAATATAAAGATTAGTCATCAATTATAATTCGTATCGCGCGGCTGGTAGAAGAAGTTCAATGTCGTAGTTGCAGATCTGTAACGAAACGTGTATTCACTTGTTTTTTTTTTCAAAGGAAATATGAACATTTGCCAATGGCGCCAGTATTGACGCTCCAAGGTGTTTCATAACTCAACCCGCTTAGAAATATCAGCAATAATACCGCCCATAAATATACACTCGCACTGCAGAGATAAGAATGTGCTTACACCATTTGGATGGAATAAATGCAAGCACGAGTGTTCAGGACTATTCAGCACAAAAATAATTTTGTTGACTAATTTGATTCGACATGCTTTCAATACTAATGATGAAAACAGGACAATATATTAGGAGCTACATTGACTTCTTGCTTTCTTGAAAGTGATCTCCTTAACTCAAATAAATGTATCCACCGTTTCTGCTACATTTTAAACACGAACGCCAGACCTATATTTCACGCACTCGGCAGCCCTTTCACACCTTGGCTAGCATTCATGCTTAATCACGTCTCCTGAAGAAAAAAATGTCGTAAGGGGACAAATTTGGACAGTACGGGTACTAGTAGAAGATCCCAAGTAAGAACTACCTTTACCAATTTGAAAACCGGGTGAAAATTATATTTAAATATATGAAATATGTTTGTGAACTTGTACCAATAGGGTATAATTCATTATAATCAGTTCAAAAATAACTTTTCATAACGATCAAAGGTGCGAATTCGTTTCCTTCTTTTCATACAAGAGGATGTATTCATCTCCACTCACAAGCGATTTTGGTGAAATTGGTGACATGTGTGAATAAGTGTATTTGTGCCACGTGCCAGTATACGAATGTATGCAAGGAGTCACATTGTCTGCTGCATAATTGTTCATATCTGATCCATCTAGATGAAATTCGATGACAACATTTAACTTGCCTCTTTCTGTTAAAGATAATCTTTTGAAATGAATGACTATAATATGCGGAAACTTATGGATTGATAGAGACTTTGTGCATTTTTTTCTTTCCTTGCAACTCGTCCATCCAAAGTTTCCCCTCTTGTGTAAAAATCCAAGCATTGTGATAAACTCAATTGGCCAGTTCTTTGTGGTATGGGGAGTGACAAATCCCAGAAAAAATCGAAGGTTACAGATGAGTGTCCACTTCATCGTGGATTTCAATTGATCAACGAAGTTATCTACAATCTCAGAGTTATATGTATTTGAATAAATCAGCCATGACTCTTGTGCTTTTCGGCTGTCGCTCAATTTTTCGCTAATCTGCGTTAAGTTCGGTTTGGGTTTCTCATCAATTCTATTAACGTCATCATGTAAACCTTATAAAAGATAACGAAGGAACTCCTGAGCGATTTGATGCGCACGACCCATGAATCGAGGGGCAAAACTCTGAATTTGACTTTTTAATGAGACTGTGTTCACCGCTCTATCAGATGAATCTTCTGATCACAATTTCTTGATAACTTCTGCGAAAGCTTTGATTAAAGCACCCTCCATACTAGAAATATTAGTATTGATATCTTTCATGTACTCATCCTCTTTCAAATGTTCCAGTAACCATTCCGTATTTGAAAAACATTGGATTACACTGTTCATGAAACAGGTGTTGCCAATAATTCTCAACCCATCAAGCCCAAGGGTTTTGACTGAGGAATGTATCACTGACCTAGTTGTGTTGTAGCCGTTGATGATACGTACGCCACTGCTGTTTTCTTTCCAGTAATCACGGATGCAATGAGGAATTTGAAGTTAAATTGCTTGAAACTGAATTCGATAGATTCATGGTAGTTTTTTCTAATTTGTGAGAGAATGATAATTCCAGAACTTGTTTATTTTCCTCTGCATCCTCTGATTAAAACGGGAAATGATCTATTTTGCATTGTTCATAGAAAATTTTGATTTGATTTGTGGGTTCAGAAATATTCCTAATTTTTGAGTCGACGGTAGAATACCCAATATCGATGTGGCGTTACCCCTTTGAATGGCGATACTAATTCGTTTAATTAAAAACGAATAGGCTCGGTTGTCATCGATGGAATTCATCATTCTTCTACCAATTTCTTTCAACAATTCAAAAGCATGAGATCCAAAGACACCAAATGTTTCAATTGCAACAGGAAAGAAACAGTAGGAACTTATAAAAGTGGAGTATTTCCGAAATTTCGATTTTTATGCAATCATAGCAGCTGCACCACTGAAATTAGACGCAGCGGCAAGGTGTGAAGCTGCAATTGTATCTACGCAGGCGAAGTCCCAAACCAGAGGTTTCCCAAATTTCCAAGGTATTAGACTCATCCCATCTGGACGCTTTCCATCATCTCGACAAACACAAAGGGGTTCAAGTACAATATCATTAATGGAATGATGTCTTGAAAATCTGCCGGAACTAAATTTACAACTTAGGCCATGGTAACCATGTTCTTCTACAGTGGATCCACATCTGCATTTATCGAAATTCTAAAAGATGCATCATCTGAAAAGGTACTCAAAGAAGTCACGGAAGGAGGAGCCAGGCGTCAGATCCTTTGGACATAACAGCTTCGAGTCTAGCCATTTGAATATCGGAACATTCAACTGACTCAAGAAGTTGATTATGAACCAAATTGATCATTGGACAATCCCAGGCTTTCTGACACTTTTTATTTTCGGGAAGGTTCATAGATATGATTATTTAAAATTATAAAAAATATTTTTTTTAAATTTGACTGTCATGCTTGACAAACGACTCATAGTCTAATCGAAAATATACAACATTCGTTGTATGCAGTTGATGGTGATTACCTTTTTCTTGTTTCCTAATACCTGGTAACGACGCACAAACAGGTGAATTGATATTAGTAATTGCATTCGTCTGCTTACCACCATGAATATATTTAAAATGTAGGTAATTTTATTATTACAAATTATTAAAATTTCGGTAATTTTATTGCGAGTAAAGTAGTATAGGGTTGCTCGTGAAAATATGTTCATAAGTAACGGTAGCCATGGTTTGAAGTTGAAAATATTGAAGCAGGCCAATGTGTGCGACAGAGAAGTTTTGCTCGTACTGTTTCTTGTGGTGAAGAAGGACGCAGCATATCAGCTGCACGCTATGGCTTATAAAATATGAGAGAGTGCGCATGCTTCCTATTCGTAGTATAGACCAGGAAAACATATCTACTATACTACAGAGAATAATTTTGAAGTGTAATAAAAATGTCCTTAAAATAAAAAAAGGACAAAACATTTTTCGAAAATAAATTTACCAACACGTGTATAGTATGAAAATTGAAAATCAGTATTATCAAATAATATTTACATGAAAAAGTGGTTGAATGCCAATTGAAAATTGTATAATTGATAATTAATTGATTGATGTAGCTATGTGGTAGGAGATTATATTGAAAATTTTTTGCCAAAAAAATTATCCTATCAAATTTGTCTATTTCTAGTCATGTGTGTCGAAATAACC
>WOGO01008420.1:0-10656 GCA_015342085.1 Leptinotarsa defecta
AGAAAGTTGATGGTGGTGGCCCGAAGACGAAACGTCGGATACCAAATCTGAAAACACCATTATATAGCAGGGAAAAAGTGGCAATGTGGAACTGAAATTTATTTTCGAATCCTTCAAAAAAATAAAGTCAGAAAAAAATAAAAACCATTTTCCGAAATTTCTGTTATCCGGTTATCTCCGGATATACTCGGAATTTCAGAACTGTCTCAACGGCATATTGTTATTTAGGTAAATGCGCAACTTTGCCCTAATTTAACCATCTTCGTATCTCTCACAGTTTCCTAGATCCCAGTGGTGATGATCGAGTTTGAAACACCCTGTATGGTTCCTATGCTAAGTATTTCCCAATAAACGGGGCCGTTCTAGGCGAGGACAAACACATAGTAGCGAAAAGGAAATTCATAATGCCATTTGTATTTTATAAATCCATAAAGTTCTGCAAATGTACATATTTCTGAAAACAATGATGGGAAAGTTAAATCCGGCCCTTTAGGCACAGTATTCTCTAACTACAGGTGTGCTATAGGTATGGATATATTATGCTTCAAAGGAAACCAATGAGCTTCTTGTTTGAATTTTAGTGGTTTGATATAAAAAAACATCATTTAAAATTTTCTAAACTTACCAACATCTCCAGTACGAAACTTTTCGTTTGCCTGAAATATCACCTCGCTAGGTCCCCAATAAGTAATATTTATGTAGTCTTGCGGAGAGTCACGGAGAGTGAAATTCCAAACCCCTCTATAAACTTCAACAGATGACTTTTTATCAAGAAATTTACGTGGTCTTTGTTTACCAATAATTATTCCAACAATTAAAATATTATCCAAATATGGATGCAGTCTTCTTAAATTAACTTTTTGTAAAGCAACGCTAGTGTCGTTCATTTTTACTAAAAACTCTTTCTGCAAATATTTTGTTTCATTGACTCGTATTGTACTAAGGCTACTTGATGTGCGTACTTGAATGTCTAATCGGGTTTCATGTTCAACCAATAGGAAACAGAGATTGTGGATGCAAAATGAATCAGACTGAATCCACGAATTTCCATCAAATTTAAGTTTTGTTCTACTTCTCTACGAACTTGATTGTAAAAGTAAACATTGATGAGTCCGCAAACAAGAATAGGATCGTATATGTTTGGTTATGATGACAACTGTACAAGCAATTTAAAATTCAAAAAGGCAGAAATTTGAAATATGTTTCAATTCTCCAAAATTGCACATATAGGGATGAAATTTGGCATTAACATAACATATTTTTTAGTGTCATTTAATCAGAAAAAAATGTGTTTTTTTCGCTTTTAGTGCTTTTAACTTGCAAAAAACACACACTTGAAAAAAAAAAGTTAACTGCCGAAATATTCTTCTAAAAAATCCGCCACCCTATCATTTATCAAATTTTGTCGAAAACTAGTGGAGAGTATTAGAACTTTATGATGCCATAAGAACTTTACATACAAAGCGGTGTTAAATGGTGAATATTAACGTTGAACTTGTTGGAGCACTGAGAAGCTGAGCGAGGTAGAGGAGAGGTAATAGAGACGTTGGTTTCGGTGTGTTTGAATAAATTTTTTGTTTTGTTGATTCTTTTTTTTATCTGGGGTAACCTGTGAAAAAAATAACATATGGCATATTAGTTTTGCCAAAAAAATGAATTAGGTATTCTGGTAGTAACAAATATGGTTTTAAAAATGAATTGAAAAATTCAAAGAGAAAAGCTTCACAACCGACCCAATTTTCAAAATTGAAACTATGCAGAGAGCTCCCTGTATACTCAAAATAAAGGACTGTTGAAATTGGTAGGTGTTTTCGATTACAAATTAGGAAGGCAGCAAAATTACCAGTAAAAATGGGGGTTTCAACTGCATAGTAAAGCACGGTTCGGACGTAATGACTACTGACTCAATTTCAAAAATTTGTTTTTGAAAGAGCATGCAGCTTTCTGTGAACACAAAACTGAAGAACTACGTTATTATTGGGCGCGAAGCCCATGCTTTTTCAATAATAATGATAATTATAGGTGGGTCTAATTATAGTTGAATACCTACCAGTTTCTCTGTTTACAGATACCTTTTGAAATAAATCTAAAAAAACTCCGGGAAAATAAAGCCACTATAAACCTCAAAAGTTATCAACAATAAACGTATTTTCAGCTATTCACTTATTAATTGAAATTAAAATGATATAGTCATGAATAATAAAAATCTATACAATAAATCATATTTTTATAATATAGTCATGTTTAATTCATTTTTCATATTCATTATTCATTGTACATTCTTCGATATTGATCCAGTGAAACTTGAAAAATATTTTTAAAATTCCTATGACTAATTATGAAATGGAAATTATATATTACCTATACATCATCTTTACTACAAATTAAAAAAATCAATCAGAATGGGTTCAACATTCACGAAGCCATTAAATTTTTTTCCGAAAGGCGAGATTTTCAAGTCATTTACACAACCGTGAGCGAGCTCAAAGTTTAAAGCCCATATTTACAGTTTGAAATCACGTTTTTGCAAAAATTTTATGCCTACATAAAGTTCAAGTATTCCACTAGTTTTTTGCGAAAATTTGAACCCCTAATATTCATAAATCAAAAGTGACGAATTGAAAAAAAATCTCAGCTCCTACTTGAGCCTGGATATTATTATTAATGTGTGTTGAAAATGTTGATGGAAAATAGATTTCTTCACAAAGTTATGTGCAAAAAACACTCCGAAACTAACATACTTTTTAGGCACCACTTTAAGGGTGGAAAAAAATAGATGTTCCGTTTTTGAAGATGGTAAAGAGTAAGTCTTGAAGAAGAAAATTCACAAAAATATAAATCTCCTCTGGGATGTACTTAGGACTTCAATTTCTACGATACATTTACTCGTTATTTGCGGACATTCGTAATATCTCTCAAATGAAAATAATTTTTTTTCACCATTTTTTCGTGAGTAAAAAATACATTCTTGCCGGATTATACCCCATAGGCGCGATTTTGGCGAAACGAAAAATATTTGAAATTCAATATTACAGATCAAAGTAATGCACACAACTGATTTTCATTGATTGAAAAACTTACTCAAAATGCACGCCTTATTGGGTTAAGGTACATGAAACTTTCAAAGAAATGCATTCAGATACGATTCTAAGACTACATGGACTTACGCATATTAAAATTCAATTAGTAAACCAAACATTCAAAATTGAAATTAACACAAATACAATTTTTGGAAACAAGGAAGCTTACATGAAAGAGTATCAATATAAAATTAAATACAACAGTCATGCCTACAATCTCAAACTAAACCCAACAGTAGTTTTCATTCTTCATTAATACTATTTTGGACAATTTGTATGATGATTCACTTAAATTCTTTCACATGTCAAAAACAAATTTGTTCTATCACATCAACAGTTAAAAAAAATGTTGTTACTGTTTTTTTTGGGTTTATAACCTTCCATAATCTGAAAAACTAAAAGATAAATCAATAGAGAATCTGCTTAAGTGTAGTAAAAAAGTTTCTGCATAATATAAACTACTGAGAAGTCCAATTAGTCAGTAATTTGTCGTATATATAAATTATGCCTACAAATTGAAAAAAAATCAATTGAAAAAATTAATTATTGATAATTCGCTTTCTTAAGTGGTTGACGTTTCGGAAAACAATCCTTTTCAGTTTTCAAAAACTGAAATATACTGTAAAAATCTCGCGCCAAACTGTGATAGTTCTAATTTCTTTTGACACAAGTAAAAAGAATGAAATGTCCAGATGTCACACGTGACTGCCTACATGGACTGGAGTTTATTGAGTATTCAGTTCAGTAAAGGTTCATATTACCGTTTATCCTCCACAAAAAATGTATTTCAAAGAATACTCAAAAAAATGTTCCTGGATTAGGCAGGTCGAAGTTGACTGTTGAAACATGAAGTCAGAGGTCATCCCCAGAATGCTGCGACTTAAATATCTGTTTTTCCGTTAATCAGCTGTTGCCCCCATACGAACGACAACTCTCAGAAGTTGAGAAACTTGTGCGAGCTAAGGACTAACGAAGTCTTACCTTTTAACGTGTGATTCCTAACGCGGTTTCAGAATCATCCCAACTTCAACCAGATGAATTCTCTCAAGAAAATTTTCTGGCCGAGGCGGGAATCGAACCCACGGCCTTCCGATCGTGAGTCTGGCGCACTACCACCGCGGCCAATTCCACAACCAGTACTCTGGTAAGCTCTGCCTAAACCTGTCTTGTGAATTTCACAATACACACAAGTGTGTTTACCAACTACGGTGTCTATCCAGAAATATGTGAAGAGAAGGTAGGTCTGAAAGGATACCCATGGCTGTCTCTATTCATTAGAGCTTCACCTGAGATGTTTGTTGTAAAGTTTTCGTCCACAAGCAAATAATTCATGTGAGATCATTGGCCAAGCAACCATCACATATATCCACTCCCTGTCACCATCCTATCTTAACTGCATATTGTAGTAAAACTTCGATTGAAAAGAATTTTTATAGCCACTCCAACTTATAGCTCTTGAATCAAGATATCCCACAATTGGTTTTGGACCCGATTTGACTTTGAATAGAATGTGTAGATGATCTGAACAGGAATATTCAGTACATACTGTCCAGCGCCATATCTTGTTTATCCTTTACTCGTTTATGAAATAATATGCCACAACTGATGTAAAAAGTATCTTTACTCACAAATTCATTTAATAAGACATTATCTATAAAGGTTTATCCTTTCATGTTTTATTTAACTGGAATGACAATAAATAAATAACTTCATTTGTAATACTCTCATGATAGCTTCATGCTGCCTTCGCCACATATCCATAGACATATCCTGTCCACCAAGAAAGAAAAGAAGAAATCAGCAAAAAGAACTTGCACTAGGATGATCCGAAACTAAAAAAAAAAAATTATATTTACACTTGAAAGGAATATTTGGGATATACTAACATCTGGTGGAAAATCTATAATTTCAAACTGAGCTGACAATTCAGGAACAATTCCCAAGGTGAGAGCAAGTACAACTCCTCCCGAACCCAAAATACTGTATAGTAAAGCTTTGTTCTGCCTAAGGCTTTCCATATAGGGATTACCCTAAAATAAAAGTAAAATTATGAAATGTTGATGATTTCAACGGATCTCTTGCGATAGTGATGAAAATAGCACATTGAGAATATTTTTGAAGAAAAGCAGCACCTTCCCATGACCCTCTTGGATTCTTATGCTTTTTGTGGGTAGGTTGCCTTCCCCTAGGTTAGAACACAGTGCCAAATTTTCAGATCAACAATTTCTTCAAGAGCAATTTTTGATTTTTTTTTTTTTGCTTTTTAAACCTATTTCTCAGAACATATTCATGTCTCAATGGTAAAAATTAATCTAGACTGAAATTGCTGAGTAACACAAATGCAAATAAAAAGTCCTTACCTCAAAATTTTATTTTATTTTTTCAAAGAGAAATAGTTGAAAACAGATTTTTTCAAGTTTTATTTTTTTTATTCGATTCTATTTCTTAGAAACTATTCGTATCTCAATAGCAAGAAATGATCATCTAGACTGAAATAGGTAAGTAACATAAATTTGGACACTGTTTAAAGGTAAAACAAATAATAAGTCGTAAAATTTTTATTTTATTTTTATGATTCGTAAAAAAAAATCAAGAAATGTAACAATAATAATAGAAATAATGGGGGTTATTTTGAACTTTTTTCCAGTTTTGCACAAATTTAGATTTCGACCCCTTGACTTTCATGTGTTTCACATCGATGATGATTTTATCAAACAATTTTAATGAGTAATAGGAAAATGACTTGGTTGAGGGTCTGGCGTGAGTAGACGCTGAGTTCTGATTACCAAAACGTGGAAAAACCATGGAAATTTGCATTTTACGATGACTGTGGTTAAATCGTTAGTATGTATTGATTGCTTAGCGAACTAAGTCAAATTGATCAAACCCATAGCTAAAATTAAAAATATTCAAATTATTGAAATTTTGGTATCCAATTAACGATCATATTGTCTCTCAATCGATAAAAAACAAAGAGTGAAAATACATATGGGTAAGCACAAAAGAAAACAGAGCAATTGAGAAAAAAGAAGTGTTTAAACATGGCAGGTATCGGCCTAGATAAATTGCAGGACTACTCACAATCGTCCATTTAGAGGACACCTAGACAAAACAGGGCTGTATAACATAGACCTTAGCATTTGCAAAAAGAAAGAGACGACTTGTCATGTTTTGTGCAAATGTGAGGCATTGGATCCCAGAAGGCAACCGATTTATGGATAATTAACAAATTACGTCTACAAGAATATGACGAACATCCAACAAATGTGTTTGAAGGTGGTTGACAATGTTTTGTGGTGTATTTCATCAGTTCGGACTTCCATTGTCTAATATAATATAAATTGATTAACCGAAAATAACAATTTTAATAAACAAAAAACTGAAATTACAAAGAAATAACTTGCAAGCTACAACCAAAAAATAAAAAATTGAAATATTAATAAAAGCTGAAAATTAAAAATATTATTAACAAATAATGAAAAATAAAAATTAAAAGATTCCAAACCATGTTACGTCACGACGTTTCGATTGTTAGTATCCACAATCGTCTTCGGGTGATAACGTCGTGAGGTAACTTGATTTGGAATCTTTTAATTTTTATTTTTCATTTTTTGTTAATATTTTTAATTTTCAGCTTTTATTAATTAATATTTCAATTTTTAATTTTGTGGTTGTAGCTTGTATGTTATTTCTTTGTAATTTGAGTGTTTGGTTTAATGAAATTGTTATTTTCGGTTATTCTTTTTAATTTTTTTTTCAGGGATTTCAAATCAATTTATATTAGACAATGGAACTCCGAACTGATGAAATATCCAACAAATGTCTTGTTCAAACTAGTACAATGAACAAAATTGTTGGAATGAGTGTTATTAGAGATGGAAGGTAAAATGAAATAAACTCCTAAGGCTGCATACCGGATACTAGGAAGAAACGGATATGTAGGATGGGTCCCAATTAGAGAAAAAAAAAGGACATGTTCAGACTAACAATGGAGAGCAATCGGTATTGCTGGATTTTAGTTACATCGGGTAGCTAGCTACATTCATTTTCAAATCACCTGCAGGAAAATGTCAATTTAATTTTTTATATACTTTCATATTTATTTTTCTGGCAACTGAAGGTGTTCCTGTTGATACACTAGATTTGCTTGAAATGATGGGAACTTTAAACTTTGACCGCTACTTTCACCATCCACTGAAAATAATTCTCTAGCAGTCTTATAAAAAAACAACCGTTGTTAATTTTACCAAACAAATCATAGCATGAGTGTGATGTAGAATTTCAGGATCAGTAACTCATTCAGTCATAAAAGAGTTACCATCTAGATGTTTTTTCACACCATAAGAAACAGAATACCTTTTTCTTTGAAATAGAAGCTTTGGGTTCAATCGACTTCATAGTTTTCTGAGTAGTCAACACTTACCGAAGTCCCACCCCAATCATCCTAAAATGTAAAATGGCGTGAACTTTTGACAGTTTGGTAATAAAAAAAACCGCATCTACTTGCATCAGACCCTCAAACAAGATATTTTCGGATTTCTCGTTAAAATGATTTGATGAAATCATCCTAAACTATAATTCATACCTTGGATGAAGTTACAAATAAGTACAAACTCAAGGTATCAGATTATAAATTTGTGCAAATGTGGAAAAAAAGTGCATTTAAACATGTATATCTTACAAAATGATATAGAACAGCATTACTTTTATTATTACTTAGCATTCCTCACAAATCAAGAAAATAAAACTACAGAGAGTTTTTGAAAAAGGGCCCATAAAGGTAAAAAGTCCCTCAATCTCATTCAAAAATGTTTTTATTGATCTGAAAATTTGGCTCTCCACCCCACCTACGAAAATAATTAACACAAAATCATGGTGGTCTAAGAGGGCTATGAGAAGGTGCTACTTTTTTTAAAAATATTAATCTTTCACACAATCTTTATATCACAACTGAGTTCTTTGTAGTTTTTAATATTTTTGAGAGATTCTACAACCAGCATTCAAGATAATTTTTCCCAGTTAGGTTTTAGAGACATTCATTTACTCACATTGTTATAGATGATACATATGATACTCTGTCTGATATGGACAAACAGAAATGAATCTTAATCATTATGTTTGCAAAACGAGTAGAAGACAATGAAAACATATCTAGTTTCTTGACTTGCAGGCGTTAAACATAGTCATTATTACTTTCAGTCAATATCAAACAAACTGTATAATAGAATACACATATAACAATATCAATATATCACATGAAGTGTCTGAAAGTAATTTCTATGCATGATATACAACACATCTTTGTAAAGAGTTTATTTCGAAAATTAATTGCTTTCCTCCTTTCTTTAGAAGTTTCTCACATTTTTTTGTAAAAAGATGGAGAAGTAGAAAGCCAAAATTTTTCTTTCCCAAAAATTATTCTCTCCCAAAGATATACCCCTCTTAATTCAAACAAGATTCCTATGGATGGGATTGAATGTCTTTACGTACTGTCATCATGACATGAGTAGATTTGATTCATTCGTGACATAAAGCCGTAATGTTATTAATGAATTGAGTGCTTCATTTTGCAATGTTATCCAGGTTGGCGCTGAAGAGGCAATAAGACAAGTTTCATATTCTGAAATATCAATGTCCGCCATTGGAGACGACAGTATTCCATGTAAGTTAAATTTTATCTCTTTCATATTGTATAACAATCCTGTGAATGATATCAGATTCATTTCCATAACGAATGTTTGGAGTACAAAGTAAATAGGAAAAAGTGTTGTTTGTATAATTCAACGTGCATATAAAACTAGTTGTTTTGAGATGGCTTTTTCTTCCAGTTTATGCCTGAAAGTAACCTCTACGCATGATTTACACATCTTCTTATAGAGTTTATTATGGAATTGCTTTCTTCCTTTTTTTGGATGTTTCCCACATTTTGTTACATGAAGATGGAGAAGTAGCCAAAACCTTTCTTTCCCAAAAATTATTCTCTCCTAAAAATATACCCCTCTTAATTAAAACAAGACATTGATCTTTTCAGGCAAAATATGACCCATATTAAAAAAGCGTATTTTATAAAGATTTTACTGAATTAATACTGATGTATTATAGTAGGTCAAAAAAATTAGTTTGGAAGCAGCAAATATAAATATGCTTTTTAAATTCCAGCTGACAATATTTGGTAAAATATCAAAGGTTTTGGAATTGATGAGCTAGAAATAAAAACCTGAAAAATGTCATATTATGTCAGATTTAAATGAATGTGATGGAAGTTCAATGAGCTGGATCAATAGACTACATAGTACTGCTAAGTCACATTGCTGGGCAAACGAGAAGCCATTAGTTGGTTTGACACAAAGATGTAATCTAGTGCAGAAATGAGTACAAAGATATAGTGAATCTTTATCTCCATATTTTCATAAAAAAAGTTTGATCTTTGCCAAAAAACAATGATTTTGATGAATTGCAACATGATCATCCCGAATTCAACAGAATAGTAGAAAGTATCAATAAATTGCAGACTTCTTACCCTATAATTTATAGCAAAAGTGGCAATTTGTAATGCCATTGAAATGATATACACAGTACTGTTTATGATATTTGGTTCAAATAATTTATCTTTTTCTTCCTCTGTCAATGCTTCAACAGGATTGGTTACATTAGCTGATTTTTCTTCGCTAAAAATAAAAAAATCTCAGTATTTTTCTTATTCAACAAACTCTTCAAATTACCTTGGAGTCCTTGCTTTGGCTTGTTGGACGAGAAAAATTAGACACATGAAATGTACGGTGAATTGCAAAATTACAGTCAACACTGTATAAAAATTGAATATATTCGGTAGAGGTCGCTGTTTCGACAAGACTTTCAAAGGCTAAAACAAATATATGAAATTGAAAAATCTCATCATCTACGTTCCCACCAAGTAATTAGTACATTTAATAATTCAAATACTCAGAAATTTACAGAAATAATTGCCTACAATAATATCTGAGTTAGTATTTCTGAATTACAAATCACAGTTTTAAAGTAAAGTTAAGTAAAAATATGAGCCAGTGGTCTAAATTATTTAGTATTCAACTCCATAATCCTTCTACATTTAAATTATTGTTTTACCATTCTGTTTTTTCTCAATCAAAATGAAATAAACAGATTACAAAAGATACACAATTGTGCTATGCGAATAATCTTACAATGTTCGATGATAATACCGACAGCAAATATGTTGCAAACCTTTCAATGGCTACCAGTGAAGAAACTCTTCGAGTACCAAACACTAATTTTTATGTTTAAAATCAAAATTGGATATTCACTTGTATATCTACAGAATAAATTAACTTATGTGGCTGAAATACAAGAAACAATATAATTCTTTAATTTATAAAGGAGTAGATGGTTGTAATGACCTTCCACGAAAAATTAAAGATAGTGGTTCGATAAATATATTCAAAAACCGATTGAAAGATTACTTAAATATAGTATACTCCTATGTATGACTTTTTTATGAATTTTTAATCAGACTGTTTGTATTTTTTCATGTTCCTTTCATTTTATTTATAATGTGACAATGTATTCACTATTGTAAATG
>WOGO01008421.1:0-10655 GCA_015342085.1 Leptinotarsa defecta
GATGGGAGAATACGCGCAATAAGCCCAAGAGGCTGCAGTGTTTTCTGGAGACTTGGACTAAATGGACAAGTCATACAGCTCCCAAGAGACCAAAAAAAAAAGAGAATCCTTCTAAGAAGAATATTGCTATGGTTTTGAGTGTATTTTATCGAATTTCGGTAACCACATGATTTTAATTTATTTTATCTTGAATGTTGCAATACACTTGAAAGCGATATCATTTTTGAATAGAGAATGAAGAGACATTTCAAATGATATATCACAAGCCTATACTTTCTGTTTGAAAAATTGGGAGTTGTACCTACCCGTCATTCAATGGGGGTTGAAAGTAGGGGTAGCGTTTATCCGTTGAAGTATGTCAAATTATAATTTATATTTGACCTGTTTCGGGATTTTGTTAAAATATGTACCGTCCCCGAAATAATGAATTCATTCCATTTGGCTTTTGCACACTGTATGTTTAAATTGCATCAATGCATTCCAAAGAAATTTACAAATTGATTTCAAAAGTGAAAATATAACGAATACCATTTTTGGTAATGAACTGAATTCAGGGAAAGAAATAACTCCATATTGTGAAATACACATATTTTCTTTCAGTCTAGTAGATAATATAATTTTTTCAGAAGAAATACTCACTGTATAGAGTAATATTTTTATAAGTAACGTCTTGAATGAGTCCTTGGGCGCCATCTTTGTGCGTTTTGATGTGGATTGCGTTATCGGAATTGACAACGGTGCAGTCTTTGAAAGTGATATTGCGAGCCACATTATCGTTATATGACGTCTTACTCAAACCAATGGACAGACTGAGCCCGTGTCCACCAGAGCAGTAGAGATTTTGAAAATGCATGTCACTTCCACGATTCACAACTAAACAGTCATCTTGATTTTTCACAACGGAATTTCTTATTGTTATATCAGTTCCCCCAACGTCGAAACCATCGGTATTGTGACCCAAGTTGTTCTGGAAAATATTTTGAAGGTTAGTAATTATAATAAATATCCAGGGAAAGTCATCGTCGTTATCCGGATGAGGCATGAAGAGAGCACACTTAACTAAAACCATCAGTGTGTTGGGTGTAAATTCCAATTATTCCAATAATCGCGTTTTATGGGGGATGCAGCAGATTTTTTGGATATTTTTGAAGCAAAATTAGCAAATGAGTCACCAAACGTCAGTATATTAGGCCAAGACACTGTGTCTATGAATTTTGTTTTAAAAAAATATTTGAGTAAGTGATTTTTTGTTGATTCTCTCAAAAAAAAAGATTCAGTATAGGTAGTTCATTCAAAAAAATAGAACAGATATCTAACTCACTTTATCTCCAGCAGAGACATCGATATTCCAGCCAACCAGTGAGAGATGCGATCCATGAACAGAGGCACATCGTTCAGGACAATTCAGTAAATGGATGTTGTTGAAATCTCCGCTTCCAATAATCTGAATGAGAACTGGTTTTTTAGATCCTCTCCCTCCTTTACCATCCCAATATTCAGCACCCTGTCCATCTAATTTTGAACCTTAAAAAAACGTATTGTGTGACTTTCAATTCAGATGAGCCATGAGACCTTTCCACTAAGTATGATCAGTATAAATAATCAAATACAAACAACTATCAGTTGAATGAATCACTCTTATATTCATGCGTACAGTCAGTTATCATCATATATCTGAGACGACGACATAACTACTTTGTGCGTGAAAAAAAATAGTTAAGGAGAAAAATTAAACGATATATTGTTGTACATACATCCTGTTCACCTAGAAAGAAATATTGAAGTTGTTTTCATTACCCTGTAACTCATGAGAGATTCCACAAAAATTATTCACATACTTCACTTTTTCTTCAGTGCTTCTTGCAGTTTAGCATGATGAAGATTCATGAAAACGTTTTCAAAGATCACATTGATTCAGAAATGTAACTGATCATATGCCACGTTGTAAAAACTTTCGTTAGATCAGTAGATCCGATATCAATCGATGGTCCACATCAGCCACGAGCTTGACCGATACTCGCACAACGGTCGACCGATGTTGCTGGTGTGAACGACACATTTCTAACAATGGTCAAAACAGATCGTCAGCACATGGCTCAATGCGCCTGAATGGAAGCAAAAGCCAAAGACAAAGACACAGGGAGATAGAGAGGTCGTCAGCACTTATTATCGTAATTTCGTGAAACGAGTCTCAAAATTTATGATCTACAGCAGGTTGCTTTTATGAACAACAGGAAGGAACGGCCATGGGAAACCCCTTGTCCCCCTACCTGGCAGACCTGTTCATGAGCAGATTTGAAATGGAAACCAAAGAAAAGTCGAAGTATTTTCCTAGTATTTGGCTAAGGTATGTGGATGATATTTTCGCGATATTCGATACAAAAAAATCGAATATTGAGAACTGTGTTTCTTTTTTATATAATAGATGTCCATCAACAAAATTCACGTATGAGTTAGAAAATAAGGGACAACTACCATTTCTTGACGTTTTGGTAATGAGGAGCCAATATGGAAGGTTAGAATACGATATATTTAGAAAAAAAAACAAGCACGTACTAGTATATTCCTGACGTTCATATCACTGTGGACAGCACAAACGTGCTGGGTTGAATTTTTAAGTGCATCGTCTTTTGACTTTCCCTCTAACACATGAGATGTTCACAAAAAAAAGTACAATATAGGAAATAGCAGCCACTAACGGTTTTTCGAGGGGTATTGTAGATGACATGATTAGGAAGAAGAAGTTTAGGTTGAGACAGACCGAAATCTAGACTTTCAGAAAGGACAAAAACCATGATAAATACATCTCAGTTCCATACTACCAACACACGAAGAACTTTGGAAAAATTTTCAAAAAACTAGATATGGAGGTATTATATAAAACAAGTCATACACTACAGAGCCTTTTGGGAACTCCAAAAGACAAAGTCGAGAATTCGTAAAAGTCTGGAATTTACGAAATTGAATGTAAGGACTGCGATGCAAAATATTATGGACAGACAGAAAGATCTATTAAGGTAAGATATAAAGAACACCTAGCACCCTTAAAATATGGAAGACCTGAGAAATCAGCAGTCGTCTATCATATTTTGCAACTAACCTGTTCCATAGACTTCAGTTCATTAAGATTAGTTAGACAATGTTAACAACAACAGGCAACTAGATGCCTATGAGAGTGTAAAAATAAGTAAACATAATAATTTTTTGTATAACAATGACGGACCAATACCAAATAGTACACTATATAGCTTGTTAAAATAATATTATTGGGGACACATTATAAAAATTGAAATAGGCAATATTGTGAAATTAATTTTTATATAGCTTGAAAATTATTTTATATATAGCTATAACATTCAAACATTACGAAGGACATATTGTAAGATTAATAGATAAGGCAAATGGTAAAATTAATCTAAAACCCCATAGGTGTGCTACACCTGTATGGGTGGCATACCTATATGGTATACCTGTATAGCATAAATAGGATTAGCTTTGAAAACTTTTCAGTTTAATCTTTCTCTTGAGGACTTGTGTACTATACAGTTGGGTCGACAAACAATAAACTACACGATGAAGCATATATTTTTATAGCATCGTTATTTTCTAGAAGTGACAGAGGAAAATACAACAGTTGATATTAGCGGATCGGAAGGTCGATAGCCGGTCGGTTCGACGTGGGTGCTTTGTTCACTCACTCAATTGATCGCCGTGTTAGTCGGTGATTCGAAACACAGACTGAAAGATCGATTTTCATTTGCTATCGGCCAACCCGTGTTAGGAATCACACGTCAAAAGAATAGAACTTGTTAGTAACTACCTCACACGAATTTCGACTTCTGAGGATTGTCGTTCGTAGGGGTGCGACAGCTGGTTAACGGAAAGAATGTATTTCAACATATTCAACAACATAATCGGAAAAAGAGGGAGCTAAAGCTTGCACTCAGGCTCTAGAAATGTGAGTCGTTGGCAATTTCTTAGATATTCAGACTAATTGATGATGTATTTCTCGTTTAATATTTTCCTTTGTCAACATGTTCCTTATTGGAAAGTATTTACTGTTTTGTTTCTTTTATTTCACAGAAATAGTTGTTTTCACAGATGATGAACTTTAGTAATTTGATATTCCATAGTAAGCAAATTTTGTATCAAAATAAAGAATTTCAATCTCAAATTGAGAATGGCTTGATTTGATGTTCAACATACATAACTAATCAAGTAACAAATTTGAATTTCCCAACCAAAACATTCTATGCCAGAGTGTCGCGAAAATATTATCGATTGATAAATTCACAATAGTTGGCCTAATGATTAGGTCAAAAATTACATAGACTGTTATTCAAAAGTTCAGGTTGTTCAGAGCAATCAGCGTTTGTTGACTTATATAGGATGCACAAATTGATCGAACTATATAATAGCATACTCAGAATTACTAAAATCAATCATTCACAAGAAACAAACAATAATGATCAGCGCAAATGAATAATTTTGTTTCGATAATAAGAATTTCAAATAATTTTATTTTGATTGGAATAAAGTTATTAAAAAAATTATTCACTTTTTCGAAAAATTAAAATACTACGTAAACGGTTTCCAGCAGCAACTTTTCTCAAAAATACCGTTCATGCATAAAAATGAAAATGTATCAACTTTTCGCAGTGAAACATGGTACGAGAGTCGTAAGCAGTAACTGATTAGTAACTAATGAAAGTTTGAATTTTGACAACAATTCTGTGAAATTTCTTGCATTTGTTAGAAATATTCTTTATACATCACTGTTCTACAAAGGAAAACCAAAAACGTTTCAATTTTTTTTATTCATTTGAACTCACCTAGTTCACCATTCACTTTGAGATTGTCGCCCTGAATTACGACAAGAGGGCCATCCCATTCAGCCACTCCAAATCTAGTGATGCCTGAGAATGTCAAAGAACTTCCCCTTTTCAGGTTTAGGTGTAAACGTTGCTTAGCAGGAACGTTCAAACTTCTAACAACTATATTGTTACATCTCTGCACTACACTGGAGACTTGAGAGAAATTTGTGATGGTACAATCTTCTCCCACAGCACTTGTATCAGTTATGGAAAAAAGTGCCCAGCAAGTGACGAGCAAACTTATAACTTTCACGAAAAACATGTTTTCTGAATGTGAGACATTGAAATTTTTCAGCCTATTATATACGAAATTCAAGTTATCAGATATTTTTTGAGTACTTTCAGTTGAAAAATGTAATCATAACCAATTCTCAGAATCCTTTTATTCGCAAATGATTTCTCGAAATAATCTCAAGATGTGTGTAGATGAATTTTGACGTCAGGTAGGTACTATCACCTCTCATTCAAACAAAGAAAATGGATGAGGAGTGAAATTATGACCGATTGAGTATTGGTTTCATCAAATTGCATAAATAGATTCAGAAACATGATTCAACAGAACGAACAATTTCATGTAAATCGGCAGTTACATTTATTCAAAATTGGTAATATGATTAACGGGTTGTTCACTATCTGAGGTCTCAAGTGACTTGTACTACCATTCACCAGAGCAATTGTTGCCAAACCGTACTTGCAGCCAGCATTTAGAACTCTACTCTCCTTTGATGCCGCCCTTTGGCCTGAAAGGCTGACCCCCAGTGAATTTACTGCTCTTCAAGTATATTTTTTCAAACATTGACACAAGCGAATGGTTCAACAACAACAACAACAGCCATATAAAAAGCAAATCCACTAGCTGAACAATTTGCGTCCCATTCCACAGTTGATTTTCTGGGAAAGGCACCACCCACTATTCCCACACTAGAATCCACAATGTCGTAAATAACTTTTTGACAACCTCTAGTCAGGCGAATTCTGAAACAGTTCTATATCAACAGAGCGTCTGATCCTGATGAAGTGCTCAAACGGTCTCAAAAAGTGTCTAAATGAACTCGCACCAGTATTTTGAAGACTTTTCAACCTGTCTTACCAGAAAGAAGTTTTTCCTTCTGAATGAAAGATTGCTGGCATTCAGACTATTCTTGAACAGGGCAAGAAAAATCTCCCCAATAACTATAGACCAGTCAATTTGCTATCAGTGATAATAAAAATTATGGAGAAAACCGTAAACCACCGTATCCCTAAATATTTGGAAGGCTTCAACATCTTGAGCGATCATTGAAACGGCTGTCGGAAACAAAGATCAACAGGCGACCTTTTATCGTATATCACCAATATTTGGAATAACGCAATCAATAAGAATAGAGAGTCAAGAGCTGGAGCGCTTAATATTTCTAAAGCCTTTGACCGTCGCTTTGCTGATGACAGCACACTTGTTTCGAAAAGTACCATCCGCTTAATTGGAGACGCGAACATCAGTTGCAACTTCGATAGTCTGAAACATCGAAGAAAGGTTGGAGATTTGTCTCTCTTCTATAGATACTTTCACGGAAAGTGTTCAAGTAACTTGGCACATTTGATTCCACCACGAGGGATACATATCATAAATACCAGACTGTCTGTGGCTGCTCATCATATTGAGGTTCAACTCAGAATACCTCGAATTTCACATTTTTTTCATTTGGAAAACTGCGTTCATATGAAATAAACTTCCTCAGAACGCTTTAACAAATAGATTTGATCTCCAGCGATTCAAATCCAATGTGAATCGCTTTCGCACAGGCACCTTAAGGATTTTTCTGTGATGCTTGTGTTTTGCCTTAAAAAATATTTTCAATTTTTATAATGATTTTAGAGATATTGGCAATGAACGAACTCCAGTCTCTAAATAATAGAATTATTTGAAATTTTTGAACTTTCTCTTTGCACAAATTTGCAATTGGGTCAGGTTAGGTCAAAATTGAGTTGGTCACACTAATTCACACTCGATCAAATAAACCCAGCTTCTCAACGAAGCCGATTAGTTATAGGGTGAGTGATCTATAAGGTCAGATGGTAGAAGTGCGGGTCTGCCGAACTCTTATAAACCGATTTGGCCCGCAGCGGGACAGGCACAAAGTATGTGCTCTGCTGTGTCATCATTTTCCAAACAAAGGACACACACCCAGTCTTCCGAAAGTTCGAGTTTCTGCATATGATGATTCAGACGACAGTGATCGGTGAGGAAGTTTCTTAAACATCGTAGTTAATCCCTGCTGTAGTCCAACAATTTTTTGGTTTCAAGCTTCGAAGGGTGAATGAACGCTTTGGAGTGAGCCAATTCTGGAAGATTTTGCCAGAAGTCCATAATTCTTCTTACCATCCAGGCGTTTAATGTTTTTTTGGCAAAGCCTAAAACGATGCCAATGACAGGTTTTGGTCCGATGAAGTTGCTTGTAACAAACACCCTCCTTTGCGAGGGAGTCAGCCGCCTCATTGGTCCAGGCCAATATGACCAGGAATCCAGACCAGAGACAATTTGTTGAGTCTTGAATTCCATTACTTGTCCAATATGATATATAATATGAATCTCCTGAAAGAACAAGTGAAATGGAAAATTAAAATGGAAAGCTGAAAATAACAATTGTATTGAGGAAAAAAAACCTGAAATTAAATTACAATAAAATAAAAATCAATTAAAAATTGAATATTGAACAATTGAAATAAACTAAAAATGAAAAGATTAAAAGATACTTCACAACGTTTCGATTGTTAGTCTCCCCAATCGTATTCGGGTGACGACTGGACTATTCATCCGAGGTCATAGATCACTCGAGTGCTTTTTTATTGAAGGGTTTTATTTAGTTTGCACTGTTTGTTTGGGTCAAATTTAGTTATTGAAGTTTGACCCCCTTCCTGTTGACAGATTGATATTCGGTACACACATTTATTTTTGATGACAATACAATTTGATGAATTCTGTATAATTTTAAATCTAAGATGAATCGAAAAATGTGTAAATTCAAGAATGCCGTGGCTACAAAATGACCGATCATATATTTTTTCACAACTACCTCGATATGGTTTCAAATGACAGGGTTTCACTAATAGAATAGTAGAACACTTTGAAAAAGATGCAAATTCAAGATGGCCGCCACTACAAAATGCCGAATTACATATTATTCCACAATAACCTCAATATGGGTGTCAAATGATGGGGATTGCCTAGTATTATAGTAGTACACTATGAAATAGATGCAAATTCAATATAATCTATAAAAAGAACTCAGGATCGAGATACAAACACAAACCCCCGCCCAAGTCAACATATTGTATCGTGCCGAGGACTGTGTGACGGTACGGTAGCTAAAAATGATATGTCGTCAGCGATACACCACCCAAGTTGAGGTGAAAGAAGGGATTCAAACCATCCTTCAAAGCGTTGGGCGTCCTTTTCTTCGTGATAATCCCCCTTTTTTTGGATAAAAAATTAGTGCACTATCGTCTAAAAAGCCACTCTCACTACCTATAAGGGCGATCCGTTGGTCCGCGTAACCCTGTTGATAAACCGTCCACAAATGCTTGACGATAACTAGTTACAGTAGTATCTTGCCAGATCTTAGATACTGTGTGACCAGCATTCACCCATTCAAAACCATCCTTCAAAGCCTTGGGTGTCCACGTCTTCGTGATGATCCCCCGTTTTTTTGGATAAAAAAAATTAGTGCACTATCTTCTAAAAAGCCACTGTCGCTACCTATATGGGCGACAATTAGTCGTTGCCCTTTACCCGTTGGTCCACGTAACCCTGTTGATAAACCATCCACAAATGCTTGACGATAACTAGTTACAGTAGTATCTTGCCAGATCTTAGATACTGTGTGACCAGCATTCACCCACGTTTCGATCAGATAATAAATATTTTTGTGAGCAGAACGCATTTCTCTAATAGAGCGAAGATATCTCCGTCGCCATGAGACTATATCTTCTCTTTCTATCAACACAGACTTACGGGATCGTTTGGCATATATACATTTTAAATCTTCTTTTATTATTTTCCTTAACTTCTCTTTGCTCATTTTTGGAATGAGATCACTATTCATTACCTTTGTCCTAATGGATTCGAAAGTTGGTGCTTTATTCTAAAAAAAGAAAGAATAAATGGTATAGCGTACAAAATTTTTCTGATACTCGTCCAATTCAATTTTTTTTCTACCACGACAATTTAATTTTGGAGCTTGCACAATCCCAGTCAACTATTTTTCACGTACAACGCATTCAATTGTCGACATGGATATTCCCGTTAAAAATGAACACTGGGCTACAACTTCCACTGTACGGAGTGTATTTTTAAAATTTATTAATACTATAAAAATAATAAAATTCAATCATTTTATTCAGCTACTTGTCAGTTGTTTACTTACCTTAAAAACTATTTTAAAGTTGATGTATTTTGAAAAACACTTTATTGTAGGATTTTCACTAGAACAGATTAACAAATCCGCAACACGTGTTTCGCTGCACAGTAGCTTCATTAAGCGTGTTCACTAACAAACTGAATTATACATACAATGTGATTTATATATACTCTTTGAAATAATACTATCTACCCAGAAACTAATAATATTCTACGAACTAATTAATGACAGTTATACCCGAGTTTAACGAACAGTTATACCTGCGTTTAATGACTAGGTCAACTAATTATCTCACAATAAAGTGTGAATGTGATGAAGATCTATGAAAATGTATTTTGAAAAACAAGTATCGGCCAACTGTATCTTATATTTTGAAGTTAATAAATATAACAGTCTATTTAATAAATATAATGAAATAGATTGAATAAATACAAAACAAAGTCACCTTCACAAGAAACAGAACACACTACGCCTATGCAGATAAGGACGCTTGATAATGAAGAAATCAAATGACAAGTTATGGCATTTTAAGAACGCAAATATAATAGATTTGCGAAGTGTTGATCAGTTTACCGATGTTTCAGAGTATTTAACGAACTGGTTCACCTATTCGCTCGTACATCCTATCGATATGCAGAAGCTATCTTTTTACGGGGGGCAAATTTTATGGAATCATCTCACTTTTCAATTAATTACAATGGCGATGCATAGACAATAAAAATGACCTCGGTAAGAATTTAGTTCTAACATTTAACATTGTTGCCGTTAGCTATCAGTTCAAGTATATGAGTTATAGTCTATCCATTCCCAATTGGAACGGCAATAAAAAGATGAGTACAGTCACAAACATTTCTTGCCTTTGGTCCCTAGTCGCCCAGATAATTAGTAAACGTGCTATCAAATGTAGTTGAGGAGTAAAGGCTCGGCTAGCTGGACTGGCTGAATACTAATTTTTTTTCGTTTCACAATATTTCATTATCAGTGCCGTATGTTCGTGGGGTTAGGTGAGGTAGTGAGTGGTTTTGCAAACCGATTTTTGAATACTTTTTCTAGAGATCAATTACACACCAAACTGATATTTATGCACTCGACGCGCGTTTCGCTAACAAGGTTAGCATCTTCAGGAAAAGCAAAGTGATACTGAATCTAAAGACAAGAGTTAGCTATCTATATACTTGAATATACAAATCAATTTGTCAATAATAGATATGGCTTTCTGGAGACCTTCAGCGAGTAATTTTAAATATTTATGAATGCTTGAAGAAGGAAAACTGTCACATTTCACAGAATGCTATTGTGAATGGAATATTCGAGTTAACGAAACTATCTCGTTCCACAGTTCTTCGAGTCATTAAAATAGGGGATGTCATTGACCATGCAATGA
>WOGO01008422.1:0-10655 GCA_015342085.1 Leptinotarsa defecta
CCCCGCTGGGGACCGAATCAGGTTCTTTGAGTTCGGCAGATCCGTACTCTCACCATCTGACCTGAAAGACCACTCACCATACAAACTAATCGGCTTCGTTAAGAAGCTGTGTTTATTTGGCCGAGTGTGAATAAGTGTGAGCCACAATAAACCCTTGTGGGTTGCGGTGGAGGGTCGAATAGACCCATTCAATTTAGACCTACCTACCTACTGTGAAGTAAAAAATGTACAAGTCCACACCGCAATCAGCAGAAGAACTACGCATCAGAATATCAGCAGCTTGTGCTGAAATTACAATAGAACAGATACTTGAATTTGATTCGACCACAAAATTATTAATATATATTTAATTTTTTTAATGAAATTTGATATACCACCATTTGAGAGGGTTCCAGTCCAATGGGTGGCGTCCAGTAGAAGACTAAAACTTTAACAACGGTTTAGGTCGATACGGGACCTTATTCATTCTTCACTAGCCAGATTGGAAACCTTTGTGGATGATGCTAGTATCTCTTCTCTTCCCAAAAACTACAACGAGTTTCTTTCATTGGTTGGACCTTGTCATATTCTCATTTTCATATTAAGTATTCTGTTTGAATAGCCCTTTTAGGGCTTGTTAAGTAATATATTTGTCGCTCATGACTAGGTAACTGAAGAACAGTGCTTTTTTCATTTGTATCGCTTCCAAAAGCGCATCTGTCTATCTGTCTCTTCCTCCTAGCTAAACTCTACAAAACAGACACCGAACATAAAAATCCAACCCCGTAAGCGCATCAAAGCGGCCATGACAGGGAATTAATTTCTTGTAATTTTTACAAGAGTCGCCCGCTGGGTTTTACACGCCGGAATGAGAAAAAGGGTGATTCATTGCAGAGGGAACGAGAGAGGATTCGTAATATGTGTCGCCCAACTTTTAGAACTTGATCAGTTGCAGAAGAGTTCAAGATTTAGGGGTTTAATAAGTGTTCCTGATGCTAGACATCGTGGCGGGATGCGGGAAAATGTATTGAAATGCGGAACGGCGACTTTTTTTGCGTTCGATGTCGGAATTCATTAGAGGACGAGCGTGATTTTAGGTCGAGGATATTCATGGGAGAAGGATTACGCCTCTGCGTTCTTATTTTTGTATCGTAAAACGGAATATTTGTGACAGGGAAAAGTTCGTCCTGTGAAACTGTTGATATTTATTTTTTATCACTCTAGCTAAAAAAAAATTCCATAGCCCTTATTGACCCTTCACTTTTTTATATTAACATTGATAATAATTTCAAGACCCTGCCTATTGAAAGTATTTCCGTATTGTCTACAGTTTTTGCACTAGATTCATACCCAACTGAAGTATTTTTTGTTATTTCACTTAATTTATATGTTTATTTCGATGAAACGAGAGTACAAAAACTGAAACCTTTGACATCCTTCACAAAAGTGTTTGTTGAAACTAAGTTGTAAGATAATTAACTGTTATAGTTGCTTCTCTCCAGTAAATACGTATATGAGGTATCAACCTCAATATATATTCTATATATCGTTGACCTTGGCCGAACATTGCATTAAAATCAAGTACTTCATCTAGAAGGACCATCGATGGGGCACCAATGGGCTTGCCACTATCACCCATTATTGCCAATCTCTTTATGGATAAACTCGAAACCAAAGCAACAGCAACGTCAGACTTGAAACCAAAACTCTGGCTGAGATATGCAAATGACATTTTTGTGATTTGGTCACAAGGCTCTTCATCATTATGAGACCAGAATATGTCTCAGTAATGGACGTCTTCTCCAGCATCCTAATAGATATTTGAACAATCTCGATTTTTTTTTCATATATTACTTTCTTTTTGTCTTAGGTAGAATATTTTTGAGGTTGAGTGGAAGACCAACTCAGTAGCACTTGTGCCAACTGAGTAGAACTTCGCCTTTTGTTATATCAGCAACTAGCTCTGTAATTCATCTAAATATTTGTATGTAACAATAGCTAGGAAACAATAAAGACAGCTCACATTTCTCGATGAGTTATCAAAAAGCCTGACGGTATACTAGTATATTGTAAAGCAACACACACTAATAGATACATGAACGTAAATTCACAACACCACCCAATACAAATTCACTCGGTGGCTGACATACAACCAACATACAAAGACAACAAAAGTTTAACACCAAAGAGACAACTTTACGAATGAATGGCTACTCAGAGAAAATTATAAAATCCATTATCACACAGAAACCGCAGAAAACCCTAGAAATATCAGCCATAACAACCATACTACCATATATAAAAGGAACCACAGACCAAATCAGCAGAATTCTTCGCCAACACAGCATAGCAAAATCTTTCGTACCAGAACCTACGATAAGGTCCGTTCTCCATGATCCAAAAGGCTACAACAAGTTCATTCTCCGTTATCCAAAAGTTGTGATACCATTGGAGTCCCAAAGAGTTCACGAAGTACCATACCAAGACTGTGACAAGACACATCAGAAGACCAACAGGCGAATCAACATACCCAAAGATGAATATAAATTATCCGTGAAGGGAAAAGTTACCACGTATTCTCTCTTCCGACACGTATCGGCGACAGGACACATCAATTTCAAGAACACAAAAACACTAGCAAGTAATAAAAAATTCTACTCTCGAATATACAGACTATCAAAATTGAAAAACAACCTAGTAGTGTGAACAAGAGGGATGATGCGCGAAGATGACCAGCAACTTGGAGATCCATCTAATCACTCCACAAAATCAAACAAACCGCACAACCCCAAAAGCCAAACTTATCACATGATTATTCAGGTACAATGACAAAGGCAGGCGGGACAGCACAGGTAATCGGGCCAATGCAGGTATTGGCATCAACCCAGGTAAATAGTAGCATCCACTCCTATAAATTAAGAAACACACCTCTTCTCGGTATACAGAGCAGACGTACCCAAGCAAGAGAACAACTTCACCAAGTTGGCACTCTGCGCGGACGACACAGCTATTGGACGAGTGGCTAATGAGCCCGAAACCGGTTTGCAAGTATGCCCGTTCCAAAATTGAAGGTCGACTCTTTCAGTTGTATTGTCAATTGCATATGCAGGATATTTTCTGTGAAGATTCCTGCACTGACGCCTGTCGGCTATAATCCAACGCCCTTCGTGGTATTAGTCAGGGGAGTAGTTGTTTTCTGATAGGCGTCAGTCAATTCAACCTACTGTGTATATTCAAGATTGGCTTGAACGTTTAAAGTTCATTTCTTTAGATAAATTCAAAGTTTTAAGAAAGCTTCACACTTACTTTTTACATAAGCAGGTTTTCTATTTCTAAGCTTAACAGTTCTATCAAAAGTTTTTATTTGAATAGTTGGTTTTTATTGACATCAGCTCTCGATATATGTTGAACTAGGAACCATTCATTTCAATTGATGAAGTTTTTTCCAATCTGTATTGTGTACATTGTTCTGAGCCCGCAACCTGCAGACAATAATAATCAAAAACTACTAATTTTGAAAATGTATTCAATTGATGGACAGAATGTCAAATATATCAATATAAATATTATAAATATTTCCAAATTTTTGTCTTTTAATCGATTAAACAACAAACAATTTTCAAAAACTTGTTCGTCCCATTTCTACACTGATACCTACAAAACTGTAACCTTATCACATAGTCGGGTTTGAGGACCATCGTACTAAATAATCCTCCGTAAAAACTGTCTTTCAAAGAATATTTCTTCTTGATGTTTCGCTAGCACGGATGGCTAACTTCTTCAAGGTACTAAAAGCGGACCCTCAACAACTTCTATAAAATCTTCTTCACCGACATACACAATTGTTTATATTCCAATTGGTCTGTGTTTTTCAAGGGATATAATTTAGGTAAAAGTTAATATGTATTGAACTGGGATCTCACAACAAGTTTTATTTTTCAAAGACACAGCCAAGATTAAAGAAAAACTACTCACATTTCCGAAGGCAATTAGCCCGATTACAGCTGTTATGATATTGCAACTCACCTGAAAAAGAAAATAAATATTAATTGGGCCGTTTTCTAAAAATCAGACTTTCATAGTGATATATCAATCAAACACGCTATAATTGTTATCGAGTACCAATAATAATAATGCAGATTGCACAAACCTGTGCAATTTAACTGTAATGCACCACGTATTTTCAGAATTTTGCGTAAACTTTTATTCTCACTTAATTATTGTGCTAATCAATATAGCTAATGAGTGAAATAATTAAAGTAACTGGCAACATGGGAAGTAAATACGCAACTCCACGCAACCATGAAATAATGGGCATTTTACTTTCCTTTCGGTGCTCATTATACTAATGCGGTGCATGGCAATTCAATTTTAAATAGTCTACGAAAATTAAAAAACGATTATTTCCCTGGCGAAATACATTGTAGCAGTTCCTTTCAATGGGTTTGTGATGAAATACGATTTAAATATATTCAAATAATAAAAAATAGTAGTCTGTTGGATTGACGTGGGTGTTTTGCTTCACTCTATCAATCCACCGCTGTGTGATCCAGTGGATCGAACCACAAAGCCGAACAATCGATTTTCACTTTCTATCATCCAACCCCTGTTAGGGATCACACGTTAAAAGGTAAGACATCATTAGTGCTTAGCTCGGTGGTTAACGGAAAAACAGATTTTAACAGAATAGTGGACTGTCAATAAAGTGTCATAATGATAGACCTTTAAGCACTAGAGGGAAAAAGTTAATTGTCTGCGCTGACCCCTCTAGACCTGTTCGTTAAGAAAGTTGCGTTACTGACCATGCTACGATTGCGCTCGGCTGGTGTAAACCTCGAAGTAGGAATGGGTCAATTGAGGCTGAGCCTATGGCGAGAAGCGCTTACTGCGCGCAACCTCTGCTGAAGGCAACCAGGGATGTAATTGAACTCAGGTTTGGGTTCAACAAACCCTACAAAATACAAGTAAAACAGAACACTGAGTCAGCTGCTACAAATGCAATACGAATATATACAGACGGCTCAAAAACTAAAGAAGGTCCAGGATGTAGAGTGTACACCAGATCACTGAGCCTAAGGATTAAGTGAGGAATGGGAAAAAATACCAGCGTGGTCCAAACAGAACTGGCAGTTATCTCAATCGCCAAAAAAGAAATAACTAGGAAAGGAATTTCTTGCAAAAACATAACAATTTGCGCTGATAGCAGACAAGCTCTATTAGCCTTGAATAGACAACGTGTTACCTCTGGGCTAGTAGTAGAGTGCCACCAAGATTTAGCCAAAACCCCGGTAGATAATAACATTATCCTGAGGAGGATTAAAGGGCACGACAGGAGTAGATGAAATCGCATTGCCGACTCTTTAGCCAAGGGAGCGGCTGAACTAAGAATTTTAGGACACAGTGGCACCTACGGCCTGATGACTTTGACAATTGTGAAACTAGCCAAACGTTACATCCATGCTCACTTCCTAAAGAGATGGGATGGAATCAAAGGATGCAGTTTTGTCAGGATCACCCTTGGTGACCTTGGGAAGCTGGCGCCGAAGAAATATCTGGCGATGACCAAGAAAATTCTACGCTCAACAGTAGGATTTCTGACCTTCCACTGTCAACTAAAGAAATACCTCCACAATATGCGGCTAGTGGACACTATGAAGGATGTGTGAACGGGAAGATGAAACTGTCAGGCATGCCCTATGCGAATGTCCAGAGTTATCGTCAATAAGAGAATGTGTGTTGGGCGGGTCTTGGCCTACACCTGCCGATATAAAGGAGATGTCGCTCAGAGACCTGTCCACCTTCCTGAAAAGGACAGGATGGATGATGACCTAGGAGGACAACTCCTCGGGAGGATGTACAATGGGTCACATGTGGCATAAGTGCTGTGGGCCTACACTCACCCCCCTATGGATTTTCACTCCCTGTCGTCCAACCCGTGTTAGGAATCACACGTTAAAAGGTAACACATCATTAGTCCTTAGCTCGCTCCAACTTGAAATGCATCATACAGTTATTCCCAAGCAGATAGGATTGGATCCTGCGGAAAAAGGGAATATCAATGGCAGACATCTGTTGGATAACCGATGGACCAAACCACCTTCAGGTTCTGAAGCAGGTGTATACAGTAGCATGCTTTGGGCAGAGATACCTCCCTATGCACAGTATGCCGCAAAGAAATTTCAGTGATTGATTTGTGTGTGGAGAGATTGGGAGAAACAAAAATATTATCGGGCAACTAAATGACCCTGGAAACTCTTGATTTTTACAAAGCAATGTTCAATTTGGTAGAGCAATCAAAAAAGACCCTGGTGACACCATTGAAAAGGGGAGTACTGCAAAGGAAAGTGCTGCAAGCGGGTTCATTGGACCAGAATCTGTCAATGGCATCGTTTTGGGCTTTGCCAAATAAACACTAAACTCCTAGGCTGCAAAAAGAGTAGACTCCTGACGAAATCTGGATTGGTCCATTACAAGGTGTTAATAGATATGTCGACTGTATACTAGCAGGGATGATTTACGTTCTTCTTGGACCACCCTGGTATGTATATGATACTTATTGATAACATATGTTCAAATGCCAAAAAATCCAACATATGTAAAAGGTACATATAAATATGAATTTATAAGAATTGTAAGAGTTGTGAGTTGATGCAATTGCTGAATGGAATCAATCGGTTTGACTTCAATTTAGGATTGATATATATTGTTTAGCCTACTTCAGAGAAAATCTTAGTGGAAGTTATAGTAAAAGTTGATCGAAACTATAATGGGCTCTATCAGAAAGTTGAACTTTAATTTATTCCAATACAAACTCAGCTTACAAACACCAGAACTGCAACATTCTTCTAGACGCGTGTTTCACCAACAAAGTTGGTGTCTTTAGGAGATGAAGATAATAATGAACGAAATATTTCATTTTAGAGACTGATTCTGTCACATAATTGCAATTATGATGAGCTGAGTTAAAAATGATCTTGTTCTTCAGTAGCCTGTTACTGTAATTAGTTTCTGGAAAAATATCTCTCAAAGCATTTCTCCCATGATTCTGTTACGTCATCTACTGATACAAAAATAGATTCTTCAATCAAATTTTTTTTCCATGAGCTCCTGAGAAGATATCATTTTATAGGGATTCATGTTATTTTCTTTTAATGTGTTTACTATCGATGTATGGCTAACATTGAATGTAGTGGATGCCTGTCTACACTATGTATGTGGGTTTTCCTCGAACTCAAGCATCACATCTAATTTGAGTTCATCACTCATTGTTCTGTCGTGTAATTCAATGTTTATATGAAAATAGCTGTTTCGAAAGGGCGTTTTCTTCCAGTTTGTGTCTGAAAGTTACTTCTTTGCACGATCTACACATCTTTGTATGGAGTTAATTTTTGAAATTGATTTCCAAAAACTTTCTTTCCCATATATAGGATATTCTAAATAAATTTAATCAAAAATAAAAAAAGAAATCAAACCCTTCGAATAAATATCAAACGATAGTCGGTTTGTTAGAGAGGCTCTATTCATGAATACATCTATACTGTTAATGTTCATCCGATTTCCACCTTTCACCTTTCCACATTCATGCGCTGCCTGGGAATCTTCATTACCCCAACTTCTGAAAGAATAAATCCAAAGCAAGTACTGTTCCCAAACACCAGAACTGCAACATTCTTCTCGATGTGTGTTTCGCCACCAAGTTGGTATCTTCAGGAAACCAAGTAGGCTCAATCTATTTCATCATTGAGGAAGGTGTTTTCGAATCTATATTTTATTTATATTGTCAACATTTTTTATTTTACTTCAACATATAGTTACTATTTTCATGAGGTGATAATGAACTTCGTACATTACAAGAGGAATTTTGGCAAATTCGGAAATGCGGTTGGTAACCTCGTTCACAGGCAGATGGGGCAATGAAAAACATGTTGTTTGTCTTTCGCTTCAGCCTAGTTCGAGGAAAAATACTCTGAAAGAATTCGATTTCCAATTATAGGAAATCATCGACCTGATGATAGACATTACCTTACATTGACGAGTGGCCAAACAGCCCGAAACCGGTCTGCAAGTATGTTCCAAGAATTGAAAATCGATTCCGGCAGTTGTATCGCCAACAGCATATGCAGGAATAACTTCAGTGAAGAATCCTGCACTGACACCTGTTGGATATAATCCAACACTCTGCGTGGTATTAGCCAGGGGGTAGTTTTTTTCTGATATTTGTCAGTCCATTAACTCACAGTTTAGGTAAATTGAGACTGGCCTTTGAAAATATATAGTTTTGTGGTCATGATAGAATGACCAACTATTGCATTTGACTATTGACTGAAAATTACTGAATGAGGTTTATCTAATCGTAGCTGTATAGTGGGTGAGTATAATTAATTTTTCAGCAACCAGTTTTCAATTTTTCCCAAAATAAATATTATACTCGTACTTGTGAATCATATTTTCAATCTTTCATACGTATTTATAATATTTACATTGATAAATTTTTAAATACGCAATCAATTTGCATACAATCAAAGATGCATATTGAATTTCAGGTTTGATTTTTCTCCGATACATAGGTAATCCGATCACTATAGTTTTAGCAGATTATCTCATCTGAACAAAATATCAATTGTTCCATGATTTAAATAAATTTATTGTTATCAAGTAACAATTCTACTAATTCTCGTAGATTATGTACTTATCGCACCGTATGCAAATGTTGATGGTAAACAGTGATATTTGCTATTTCCTTTTGCAATGCAGATTTCCGTGGAAAACGTCGAATGCGTTATATGTACAGGAAAATTACAACTGTCGTTGATGTGTTAGGAATCAGATTGACGTATATTTTCAATTCATGGAGAACAGTTTCAGTTTACCTGACAACAAAGCTTGCATACATATATTGAATGCATTTTCCATAATCATATCTACAAAATGTAACGATTAGAACATTTTTGAACTTTACGAACTCTTGAGCAATATTTAGCTACGAATTGAGTTGGAAATATTGAAGAATTGATACATTTGGAAAAAACAGCTAAGAAATGTACCTATTCAAAATCGGAGAATAAATCAGAGTTTGTAGTTAAAAATTTCACAGAAAGATGATTTTTCTCAGCATACCTACTATTATACATAAAATACTAGGTAGGTAGTTATGTATATACGCGTATGTATTAGCATTTATCTAGCCTATGACATTATATAGGATCTTTCATTAACATCCAATTGTCCATAACTCTGGCGCAAAAATTAGGCTGAATTTGACCGATGGCAAGGGTAATGTTAGCTTTGAGGACCGCTGTAGTATGTGGCTCACTCGCATACATCTGCGACTTGAGAAAACCCCACTAGAAAAAGTCTACCGGGGTCAAATCGGACGATCTCGGTGGCCAGTTCACATCAGATGACCATGCCCTCAAACCGCTCGTACAGATTATTCAATGTAGCATGAGCTGTGTGGCACTTAGCGCCGTCAAGATCATCCAATTCAGACCAAAAGAAGTTGGTTATCATCGACCATTGACAGTGATTGCCTGGCCAACATCGTGACTTTTTCGGGATGCATTGAACGCGCGGTACGTTGTCCGAACAGAATACCCATTTTGATAAAACAATTTCATTATTTATACGTGTTATTGTACCTGTCCATGGTGATTTGACAAAACAGACTGAATAAATGATAGCAAGATGGCCGTTATCAATTGTCAATGTTCGTAAGTTGGAAGATCCTGTATATACCAGAGGTAAAAATTTAATATTGAATGATAAGCAAAATGGTCCTGGAGGTTAATCTAAAAGCCTGTTGCAGTTTTGAAGAAATCTATTTCGAATCTGATCTTAAAACATTACTAAATTGCCAATATGCGCTTCGACCAAGTCTAGGCGAAGTTTGATCAAGTCTGGGCGAATTTCACCGAGATTAAAAAGTTTCCAGTGTGCGCCTAGCCTAATACAATACATATTCTAGTAATTAGTATAAAGCAAGCCTCTTCTCGGTTCATTTCAAAACACTAATCACCGGAATAAAAAGCTGCCGCGATATCAAACTGTTGGAAATAAATCAAATCGATGAGATATTATTAGCTGCAAAATGTATTAAATTACGTATCGTGATTCAAAGGTCGTGTAATTGGTTGTATAGCAAACGTATTTCTGTTTTGGAAAAACCAAAAAATTCCAAATAATTATTTTGCCTATATCTTCTTTATTCGCAGACATATTGAAAGTCTGTCCACATTTTGCTATTGGCACTCGATGTGGGCTATCAGAATATATCCATGAATCTTTCATACAGGGTGTCCTCTGACTTGGGCCACCCCCATCTTTGAATTTTTAAATACGGACCTGTATTTTTTGTTATAGTTTTTGTATCGTCGACGTTTATGTCATAGTAAGAAATCAAATTCAATTTTATTTATAAATGTGTGAATTATTCCCTTTTGAATTACGGACCTGGAAATTGATTGACTGAGTTGAATAAAAATACAATAGCAACATTCACGTCTCCCTATGTACCGTATGGTTTTTCGAGAGTTTTTTTTTAGGTACCTATTAATATTTTTCCATTGCTCTGAGCATTTTCTACAATGAACTTCGCATAAGAAAACCGTTTATGATTATCTGAAACATATCTACATCAAAAATATATTACTAGCTTTTACACGCGGCTTTGCTCGCAT
>WOGO01008423.1:0-10654 GCA_015342085.1 Leptinotarsa defecta
TTTGCATGCATTGTATTAACTTGTTGATATCCTTCGTTTTTAGGCTTACATAGGACTTTGTCCTCAGCCTTTGTTTATATGTAATAATAATAATAATGAAAATGGTTGAAACATAAGTCATTGTATGATTAAAAATAAATATATAATATTTTTGATTAATTTCAATATAGACTGAATCTGCCAAGGAAATCTACCAATTGAAAAACACGGAATAATAAAACATAATATGAAAAATGAGAAATAAACTTTCTATTTTTTTTTACCACTTGTAGTTGTAAATAACATTACTGCTATACAGACACTTTCAAATGGATACAATAAAATAATACAATAATATAAAAAATTAAATAATACAATAAAATGTTCGTATAGAACAAAATTGTACTAACGTTAATTACAAAAACGATTAGTAAAAACATACGAAGTTTCAGTTCTCATTTTTCATGATGATCTCATGCCACGTAGGAACGGCTACATCCATCAATTTATTAACACATAATACAATAATATACATAACGTAATGGAAAACACGAAAATAAAAAAGGTTCCTATAAACTTTTTGTAGAAAAGTTAAACTTAGTAAATATAACTAGAGACCTGAATCGTTACCAAACCAGTTGTTGATGAAATTTAGTTGTATCTTCCTCTTGTACCAGTGAAATCATATTATGATTCTAAATGATCTTATTTTGAATTATTTGAGATTTTTTTTCTGAGAACGAAATTACATTTGACTAATTTTTATATAATTTTCAGTTCAGTTGGTTGAAAGAGTTTGTTGATTATTTACTTCTTAGAAAGTGCTAAAATCCACATCATATATATGATTTTCAAAATGATTTGAATTTTCGTGGACTATGTGAAAACAATTGAGGTCATGTCCAGCTTGTTTCAAATAACCGCAATATAAAATAGTAAACAATTAACCAACCCAACCAGAACACATTGAAAGGGCCTTAAAAGGCGCTCTGGATAGAAGTGATATGTCAGAAAAAATTTATCAAAAGAAAATGAAAAATATTACATATATGTATATTAAAGATATAAAACTCTATGGATTTATCAAGTATATTGAAAAAATGTATTCAATTTCAATGATCGCATCACATAAGGCTTGAATTTTTGAGGAGGCTCAACAGAGGCATTACATTATGCACTTACATTTGAGGCAGCAAATTAGTGAACAACTCCTATTATTCTTAAATTTAAATTCAACGTTCTTATAAAAACAACATGGTTTTACAAAAAAAAAAAGTAATACTGAAACTGCTTTGAATGCGTTTGTTTCTAAAATGATTGAGGCATTGGTTAAGTGAGAAGTGGCCATTGGTCTCTTTCCAGACTTCTCCAAAGCTTTTAACTGTGTATCACAAAATTTTACTACACAAACTATATAACGATTTGATATAAGGGGATAGCTCTTGAGTTTTTTTCTTCGTAATTAACAGATCGCACCCAAAATGTCAGTATGGAAACGAAGTCTCTAATCTAGCATCTGTGAGAATTCTATTAATCAAATATACTGAGGTTGCAACAGCACTTATTATACATCTATATTTCAGCAACCTATTTTGTTCTGATGTATAAATGTCTGATGTTTTATACCAGATTCGAGTATGTTCGCAAAAGATCGATTTCTGTACACAGTTCCATTGTCTGTACGGATCACATTTTTTTTTTCATTGTCGTTCTCTGCATAACGTTTGAAATCAAGAAATATCTTGACTACCATGGGACAACACAAATCATTGTACATAAGTTCCAATATTTCTGATGCTCGGTTTCCTAAGCAATCTATATTGTTTGCTTTTCAAACAAGAAATGCATGGTTCTTGATTTGTGTTTTCGAAATCGACACCATCTCCACAACTATGTCTTATTCGTTTATGCCACGTTGAATGGTCTATTATAATTTGTGAAGGTACAAGAAGCGTAGCAGGCATCAGTTCACAATTGACTTCATACATTTTATTTTTCATAGTTCCGGTTGCAATCAAAATTTTTACAACTTTTTGTTGTTTTGTTGTTCATTTTTAGAGATTTGACTAATTCTCAACAAGATTTGGAACAACCTGAACGTCTTACACAATCACTATGCCCTTTTCACCATTAGCTTGAATATTCAATGTTATTCTTCCAGTTTTCAGTATAGGTATCCGTTCTTCATTAGCAATTTCAATTTCTAAATGACTTCAAACTGGGTTCTTGAGTCAGTGTACCATTTTTCTCGATCTACATTCATTTCCTAACATTAGAAATTAAATGATTTTTCATATATGCTACTTAGAATTTGGTTTGGCACTGTTGTTTTTATCACAATAATTATTACATTTGAGGCACCTCGATCATTTTGACTTGAATATCTGATTGGAATATTACTTTCCAAACTGCTTACCTTTACTAAGGAATGCTTCATCATGATGAGATCCTTCAATAACATCGGTAGATTTTACATCTTGTAAAAGTTTGTATTTTATGAAATCCCCTGTTATGCTCGTGCTGAAAATCTGAATTCGCATAATAATTGGTTTGTTTACTGGGAGATCAGCGAGTAAGAGAGTTCCTATCCACTCTTCACTAACTTTGAAACCCATATAATTCAACTAGTGAGCGGTGGAAATGATAATATTATCATATTGATCAACATAGGATGCATTTTGAAGTTGCGTTGTGATTATTGATAACAGAACTCCTACTCTTCTAATCACAACCATAGTCTGCAAAAGCAGTGTTCAATTCCTCTCTTCTTTTGCAGTTTTGGTTTCTTGAATCCGATATGTAGTGTAATTTTTGCTCTTGCTTTCGTGACTTTTTTAGAATCCTCGTCGGTACCGAGAACACATTCCAGCATATCTTCGTGTTCCAGATATGGCTGAATGGCAAATTCCAATGTAGAGAAGTTTTGACCACCTTTCAGTTTTTCAATTTGAAAATTTGAATTGGAATTTACCGCTACTGCATTAAAGTCTGTCTTTGTCAGTAAAATTAATTATTCAGAACTCTTCTGGGCCCATAAACTGATGGAATCTGATTGATCCCATCTGGTTATGGATATGGTCTGATTGGAAAATATCAATTATATTTCTGAATACGTTTTCATTAAAGGCGTTGATGATTACCTGACTATTTTCTTTCTTTCATGCTACAATATGCTATAAATATATTTCTTGTTCACATTGGTGAGGCTTCCTTAAACTGTGGATACTGCCTACTCAAATCTGCATACTACAAAACGTGATTTTCAGCTTCTAACAAATCTGGAATCACAACGGAATATTGGTTGTTCTACTGACTTTGTTCTTTCTGTATTTTTTATCAGGAAACGGTTGGTAGGTGAATCTAATCAGTTAATATATTTAAAACACACAATTATTGAACTGAAAAACGGTTCTCCAACCACAGTTCTCAAGACATTCACAGAACTTTTGAATATCAACATAATTAAAATTACACATATATTCACTTCCACAGAAGTTGAAGAGTTTGCTAACACATATTTTCAACGGAAAACTAAAAAATGTTCTTGTCGATGTGTGTCCTTATACAACAAAAGAATTTAGTATCAATTTAGCCTCAGTTTAGTTATAACACATTTAACAGATTATCATATGAAATTTCAATTGTGTTTGTATGTTTTTATTACTCATAATATTTGTAAATGTAAGACCTTTTTAATGCTTTTATTGACTTGACCTATATCACATGTGATCTTACAGGATGAATAATTTATTTTATTGTACGTAGAAGGAGCATTTGTGATACCTATTTCTGTTTTAGGTGTTTTGGAAATCCCTGCTTGAATGATGGAAAATGCCGCCCATACCTAATAAACGAAACTGAACATAAGTTCAACTGTTCATGTCAGAATGGTTTTTATGGAGATACCTGTGAAAACATAACTACGATGTCATTCATTGGATCGTCCTCAGTTACCGTGAATACTACGAGAGAAGAAGGCTATGACATACAGTTTAGATTCAAAACGACCCTGGGTGATGGTCTCTTAGCACTGGGCAAAGGACTAACTTATTATATTCTGGAACTATCTAAGGGACGACTCAATCTACACTCGAGCCTGTTAAATAAGTGGGAAGGCGTATTCATAGGCTCCAACTTGAACGATAGCAACTGGCAGAAAGTTTTTGTTGCAATAAACTCTTCTCATTTGGTTCTTTCTGCTAACGAGGAACAAACCATTTATCCAATCAGTTACAATGAAAATAATAACGTATCTTCTACAAGTTTTCCCGTGACATACATTGGTGGTATACCCAACAACCTCAAAAAATTGATTCATGAAAAATCTTTCTTTGTTGGGTGTACGGAAGACGTGTTGATCAATGGTGAATGGGTCTTTCCGCACATAAATAATGTCTCTTGGTTGAATTTCCAGAACGTGGACCTTGGTTGCGTGAGGGAACCCCAATGTGAACCTAATCGTTGCCACTCAAGAGGTCACTGTACGGATAGGTGAGTTGATAGCTGCATATCATAGTAAAGTATGTGACATTGTGAATAAAACACATGAAATATGGATTAGAAATATTTGAATTTCTATTGGCTAAAAAAATGTTGAGAGATTTGAAACCTGATAGAAATAAATTAATGAAATTTTGAAAATACTAGCATCGAAAGATTTGGATGAATTAGTTGGAAAACAGCGAATATATTTCAAAGATATATAAATTGAAAACCTTTGATACGAAATCTTTTATATGTAATATCAAATGATTGTGACCTGAAATAGAAATTGAATTATTGCTCTATGTAAAACATAATATATCCAACCTAAGAATCATAATTATGCAACAAGAAGCAAACATTCATTAGCAATTCCCAAACATTGAAATTTTACATTTAGAGAATCTCTTACTTATAAATTACCCCTTTGCAAGAGATATAATAACTGAAGAAATCCAGCTTCTTAACGATGCTGATTAGTCTGATTAGTTTATATGGTAAGAGTGCGGCTCTGCCACACTCTAAAAACCTGGTTCGGTTCCCAGCGCGGCACGCACAAAGTGTGTGCTCTGCTGTTTCATCATTTTCCAAACAGAGGCGACACACACTGTCTTCTGTCTCTGCATATGATGATTCAAATGACAATGACATTTGAGAAGGCCTGTTAACAACTGTGTGGTTTCAAACTTCGAAGGGTGAATGAACGCTTTGGGGTGAGCCAATCCTGGAATATTTTGTCAGAAGTCCATAAATCTTCTTGCCATCCAGGTGTTTAATGCTTGGCAAATCCTAAAGAGATGCAAATGACAGGTTCTGGTCTGATGAAGCTGCTTGCAACCCCTTCCTTTCTGTAATCTATTATGTGAAATTACAAGTCAGTTGTCTGTTGTTGAAATAAGCAGTTAAAATAACGTTATTCTCACTAATAGTGAGAATAATGGTATTTAATATATTGATATATAATATATCGATTGCAAATTGGAAATCTTACAGAATTTCTCGAAATTATCAGTTGTAGAGACACATCTATCTGATCACAAAGCTTTTCCTTTTGAGTATATTATAGCTGGGCAGGTCAGTACTTGGAGAGATTGCTGATCAAAGCCAATATAATGATGAAATAAACATGTACAAAAAAATGAAAATTGAATATGGAAAAAAATCTAAAGTTTAAAATTATCTCTTTGAAGAATCATGACATTGTCGTTAACCCGTATAATATTTCTCAAAGTTATTCTAGATTTTACTTCAACCTGGAAACCTCATGTGAACTATCTATCAAACAAACTTTGCAAAGTGACATATTTTCTGTGGAATCTAAGTGATACTGTTGATGTTCTTCTAAGAGTATATTATGCATTATTCCAATCCTAATTTTATTATGTAATTCTCTGCTGGGGTCACTCAGCATATACAAATATAATTTTTGGCATTCAAAGACGAGCTATTTGGTACATGCTTCATTTAAAATAAAGAAAGCACTTTAAAGCTGAATTAACTGAAGTGAGTCACAATATATTTTGGGAGTGTCTTAAATTTGTCAAGACAAACAAATCTAGAAATGTATATATATTACATCTGCTATTCATTCACATCATACGGGTCATAAAAATGATTTGCATGTACAGTTCCATCGGTTGGAAATACTAGAAATTATGAGAACTACTATGGTCTAGTTCTTGATTGCATTTATTCATAAAACAGGATCACCAACTCACCCATTTAAAATCAATTTGGCAATGTAAGTTTAAACTTCACTTTGAACCAGTGTTTCTTCCTGTGGATGATTTTAACTTTGGACCACTTGATCAAACTTTCCACTTGACCAAACCAAACTTTCTCCACTATTACTGATTAGGTTGAAGAACCCTTTTTGTACTCGTCAATATGGACTTTCAATGATCTCTTGATTTCATCAATATTGGATTTGCTACAATTTTTGGAGTCTTGAACAGGTTCAATATTGTACTTTTACTTTTTTATATCTTCTCCGACAGTCCTTTGGTGTAAGGAAGAACCAGCACTAGTTGTAATTGTTTCTATTCCTGTTCTATCAAATTTTCAGAGTCATCATTCTGTTGAAAATCCTTTCAGATGTTGCCCAGTTCCTGGTTGAGACTTTCCTTCGTGTTGCAGAGACTGAATGTACGATCAATGAAGGCCGTTACGATTCTTCTCTGGTAAATCAGATACTACCCTCAATGAGTTGGCAGAAGTTTTCACTTGTTGCCATTCCTCTTTATCATCAAGTCTAGAAGCGAAAGTTCATTTTGGGTTTGTTCATCTTCTCAGAATGTTATGAAAAATCTAATGCTGTTGAGGTTCTACTAGAAATCGTTCAGTTCCATGTCCCTATGGTTTCATATTATGAAGTTATCCTCAATGTATTTCGATCAGAAGAAAAGACCAGTTATCTTCTGAAGACAATTGGTGATACTAACAAGCAAAAAGTATCTCCTTTTTTAATTTGTTTGCCATACATTTTTTATTAACTCCTCCGAATATTTTGTTGTTAGTATTTTATTAATAGATCAACACTTTTTTATACAATGGAAGTCTGAACCTCTAACATTTGCCAATATAAAGTACTGAATCAATACCTTTACTTGGTACAGGTGGATCAACTTCAGTTGTACCTGTGAGCGTCCCTATTTAGGCCATACTTGCCAGTACAACTACACAGCTGCTACTTTCTGCCACGAAAACATCACCGATTCTCTCGTAACTGTTGACGTCTTTGACAATGCTGCCAAAGCTGTCAGAGCTATTGTAGATATAAGTATGTTCATCAGAACTAGACAGTCGAGAGGGCAGATTTTCTATCTTGGTTCTGGATTCTTGCAGAGTCCCATTGAAGAAACTTTCATAGCTGCACAACTTGAAGGCGGCGAACTTTTAGTCAGGATTCAATTGAATGGATCATTAGAAGGTTATACTGTTGGAGGGGTAAAACTTGATAATGGGTACAATCACTTGATTGCGGTGAGTGCATCATATTTTTTCTCAAATTAATATTTAATTCATTTGATTGGTCATATAGAAGAAACTCAAAATAATAATATAGCTATATTACAGATGAAAACTAGGTATATTGTGTTTTGAATAATAATATATGTTATTTATTTATAATGATAAAATAATATGATTCATTTATATAAGGAACATTGGTGTTCTCTTCCCTTTTTGCTAATAGAATTGATGTTCAGTAATATTTTGGTTTGTCCAACATAGGACTTGCCACAATGTATGCATAGAACATTTTTTCATAAGTTGTATTTTGGTGGCTTGGTCTCTTCAATATTCCTGCTGTAACATTTTGGTCAAGACTCAATTTTATGATTCACCCAGTTTTTATGAAAAAAAGTAGGAAGGACTATTTGTATTTTATATATGTCTGAATATATTATTTTCAAAGATTATGTAGAAGATTTCCATTTGAAAATACAAGTCTTTCAATAAAAATAAGATGTATTTATTTAACCAAATTCTTTGAAACATTCACCTAAATGAAACATCTAAGAATATCAGTCTGTCACTTGACCATTATGTAAATATGTTGTTACCCCTATTATGATAAGATTCTAGCAGTGTTCATTCCAAGTATGTAGTGTTTGATCTCTAATTCAAAATGGATTTTCAAAGTATAGTAGAACCCCGGTTATCCGAGGTAATGGGGGGGGAAACCATCTCGGATAAATGAAAACTCGAATAATCCGGATTTATTTATTATTCGCCCAATAAAACATTAATTATGTTCCTAGATATGTGGAATGTAAATAATTACATTACAAAACAGTAAAATAACTATCTATTCACTTCTGTTTCATATTGCATCCTCTTTTTCTCGCTGCAATATTCCGCCATCTATTAAGAAGGAGTAGATCAGCAGGTGTTGCCTCTGGTTGCTGCTCAATATAAATTTGCTTTTTCTAAAGCAGCAAAACCTTCTTGATGGGATATCTTAGTGGCAGGCTCTTCATCTACCACTTTGTCATCGTCATTGACTTCTCCGGTTTCCTACAAGGCATCCGTTATTTCTTCGATACTTGTCACATTCTCGCAACCCTCTAATGCTCGCATTACTTCAAACAAAATTTTTTCTTCTTCCTTGATTTTCTCTGTCTCATTCACAGAACCGGGACCTTCACGGCTTTTAAATTAAGAAGCCAAGTCATTCACTGGAATATCTTCTTCACTGTCTTAAGTGTGTTTCAGAGACAATAACTTTTGACCAAGATTTTTGAATAGTGGAAGCGCGCACAGAATCCCAGGCTTGACTCACCCAGTACATAACATCGGTTAATCCGGAGCTCGGTTAAACGCGACTCGGATAATTGGGGTTCTACTGCATTCAGCAAATTGATGTTTTCTGCTTTCACTTATTATAAAATATTATTTTTCATTGCAGGTAACCCGTAATGTTACATTGGTACAGGTTAAACTAAATGGCACGGAATATTTCCGAAAAACAATATCAGCAGCAGGCCCTCTAGATGCTCAAGTTTTGTACTTGGGTGGTCAACCTCAATCAAGATCTGTGAGGCAAACTAATGAAAACTTGTCCAATCCCAAAATCGACTCAACTCCAACAGCTCCAGCATCGCTTACCTCTGCTGTTAGCAATATACATTTTAAAGGAATCATACAAGATGTTCAAATAAGCACGACTTCTTTGACTATGATTGTGGAATTTTACCCTCTAGAAGCTGATGATTTAGGAATACCAAATGCGTTCGGGAATGTTTCTTTCGATAAGGCTTCTGTTCTTCAAGGTGTGCATTCTGATGACTCTTGCAGGGTAAACCCCTGCAACCATAACGGGATATGTGAAAATACTTTCAACGACTACAGGTAAGTTCAACTGTGGTTGACAATATTTCCTTATAACTACTTAGGATGTTAAATTTATTCTAATATAAAAACAAATGTGCTCATAACTTTTCTTTCCCTTGTATACAATATCGAGAGAAAATTTAAAAATTCAACCTAATCTCTTTAAATTTGAATCACATCAAAACGCTTTATAATTGACTGACTACCAAAAATTGGAATCACACCGTGTTGCTTCTATCCGGTTTCATACGTTAATTGTGAACTATTATGTCTCTGATGAATCTCTGAACATAAATATCAAAATCACACAACTTCAATTTTATTCAATATTTGAAAACTCAGAAATAAAACACTCTCAAAATCTAGCATCATGACATTTTCTAACACAACAATGCGAAAAGTACAACGATGAAAGAGAATGACAGAACCTAACCCGGTGTTGCCAAGCCGATGGAGAATTTAATTCAAAGAATTTTTTGCGAATATTTTGAGCGTTATCATTTGGGTCATTACTTTCATAATATAGTTCATTTCTTTTGTCGAAGAATGCAAATGCAATAGTAAAGAAAACTTGGGTAACAAATAGCAAAAATTGTGACAAAGACGATCAAAAGTGACAAGCGGGGACTGGTGCAAAAAGTTTTATGGGGCCTTGTTGAAAGTAAACATTTCTCCCTTCTCCAACCAACATCCACAAGCTATCATCCCTTCTTTCCACAATTTCTTACACAAATCTCATGAAAACACATATATCTAAGTTTATACCTTTAATATATATCTAGACGAACCACTCCTTCTGCGATGAGGATCATTAAATTAGTGTCATTAGATGAATTTACAGTGTAAGTCATTGTATTAGTTTGTTATTGTTTTAATTCCTAATTCATAATAATAGTGGTTGGGACAGAAGCCGGTTGGCTTGGCGTGAGTGGTTTGTTCCACTCTTTCAATTGACAGGCAGGTTAATCGGTGGTTCGAGCCGCGAGGCCGGACGATCGATTTTCACTGCCTATCATCCAAACCCTTCTAAAAATCTCATGTATCTCGTTAATCCTTGGCTCGCATAAATTTCTACTACAGAGGGTTGTCGTTCGTAGGGGGAAGACAGCTGGTTAATGGAAAACAGATTTCACAACTACTTCTTATGATCTAATATTTTCCTGGTTTCTACTTTTGATTATTACATAAAAGAATAATTATGGGCATCTAATTTAGGCATCTAAAAGCAATTCTGTTTCATGCAAATTTGTGTGAGATGGATTTACATCAAAGTAAACTAAAATCTCACTATCTTGTGACCGAACATCTTTCAATTTATTGATGAATTCTTGTGAATTAACGACACTTAATATTACTTTAT
>WOGO01008424.1:0-10654 GCA_015342085.1 Leptinotarsa defecta
ATGATGATGCAAATTCTGAAATAAAAATAGTTACATTGTAAAAAGAAGTGTGACACATGATTAGAAAACAACTATATATAATTATCTATCGGAATGTACCCTTCTTCAGCTACTGCCAGTGATTTCGTTCGCGTGGACTACTATTTTTGGTACCAAAAACTCAACCGGATTTTTTTTTATTTACAAAGAAATCGTTTTACGAACTATAAATATTGTCAGTCATCCCCATCAACAGTTTTTTTCTGACGAATGTATTGTTTGTGTTTTAAATTAACATAATAAATGGTGAAGCTCACCCAAATATATTACCAAAAACGAACAGAAATTCCAAAAATCATTGTTTTGGGTTCTATTGCCATAATTGAGAACCCTAAAATAGTTTTTTGCAAATGTCACCCGTGTGCAGTTATAATTTTATAATAACTAACGATGATTCAGTGAAATAAATGGACAAATCATACAATTAATTATTATCGTTCAATAAATAGCAACTTTCTGATTAATATTTTTCCAGATATTATGGAAGTTACCAGTTCCTGAATCCATCTTTATTCGTGACAGATCTCGATCTCATAAAGCAAATAACTGTCAAAGACTTCGAATACTTTCCAGATCATTTCTCGTTTGTTAACCGGAAATCCGATCCAATCCTAGGGCAGAATCTATTTGCTTTGGAAGGGGAACGATGGAAGGATATGAGATCGACATTATCACCAGCTTTCACCAGTTCCAAAATGAAGGCAATGTACACATTGATACAAGGTAAATATTCAACATATAACAGTGGAACTGAAATATATGTGTGACTACTATTAAGTGGTTGAGTTGGACAAAAAAGTGAAGAGATTCAATTCTTTCAGTTGTTGATCACCGCAGATTGAATAACAATTTCGGAATTCAAAATATTTCATAGAATATCAAAATTAAATTCAGATCGTAGCCAGATGGTGAGTGTTACTTCTGAATTCTAATGATATTAACTGAATTATCTTTGTTGAACAGTTCCATACTTGCTCATTTCTATAGTTCTTCAAAAGCGTTGGTTCGAAGATAGGAATTGATGGATGACTTGTATGTGACATTCTAGGATATGTTATTTGAGTTGGCCAAATGAAACTCCGTGTATTTAATACGTATCGACTTAGCTCTTACTAGTTTTCACTTCTGAAGTGGTTTCAGAAAACAGACAGCTAATTAGAAGGAATATCCATATTGAACTTCCCTTTCAATATTGGCTACATCCGTCATGGTCATCGGTCAGTGAAAAATTCACAATAAAGTGTTGCGAGTATTTTAATGCATTCAATTTTCACTGTGAACTTTTTGTAATAGGCTTCAATATCAATGCATTTTGGAATAGTGCATGATGAGATTCATAAAATCAGCTGATTTGAACCCCTACATTCTATTAAGATTTTTCGAAATGTTTGTCCGTTTTTATGTCATTTGTTTCTGTAGTTCTGTATCTCAATGCATATTTATTCTTCTGTATCGTGGTATATACCGATCGATAGAGAATTGAAGCTGTTATTTTTTTCATTTTTATGTTTTACCTTTTCGCAGCTTATTACTATTTGATGTCCTTAAAGCGATTATCGTTCAACTTTCCTCTATCAACTCAAATCGAACCCAGGCGTAGCCAAAACAACTCGAAAAATCGAACAAGCATTTGACAATGATGGCGTTATCACAACTGGTGCATGGGATGGCGGAAGAACTGAACATTAGCTCCCATGCGATTTTTGATGGTTTGAAATCTCTTGGAAAGGAGTCGTTGGACACCGATAAGACCCCCAGGCTCTTCGCAAAAGTTAAAACACACTAAAAAAGACCATGGTTACTATATGGTGGTCAGCACTATACCTTTCTGCAACTAAGTAAAACCGTCGACAGAATGTCTGGTCAATAGAAAAGGTCCGATCCTGCTCCATGACAATGCTCATCCAAACGTTTAAAAAATCACGGTTTAAAAATCAAAAGAAATTAGCATCATACTATACTACTCAGATCTCTTGACAACAGACTACTATCTTTTCAAGCACTTCTATAGCGAAAAATGAAAAATAAAACTTCCTTTGTTTTTATACCACTTGCATTTGTAACTAACGTTACTGCAGTTTTGGATATTTTCAAACAAATTTGTAACGTTAGTTACAAAGACAAGTGGTATAAAAACATAGGAAGTTTCATTTCTCATTTTTCATGAAGATATTCTACCACGTAGTATATAACGGTTGAAGCCATCAATTCACTTCAACAGTGCATTTCATCAATGTTCTCCCCTTTCATTTTCTTTATCGGGTCAACTCAAAAAATTAAAATTAGGTATAATGAAATTAATGCATGAATACTTTATTTTGAAGGGAAATTGACAGATGAGACTTTTTCGAAATGTCGGCTGGGCACTTTTGAAGGAAAATTGACAGATGAGACTTTTTCGGAATGTCGGCTGGGCACCATCTGGGAAAAAAAGGGCGCCATCTGGGAAAAAAAGTTGAATGGGAAAAGGGTTTTTGTGACACATCATTTTGAAGGTCCTGACGAATACTTCACAACTCTAGAATATGAAGTCAATATCTTCACATACTACAAAACGGCGGAACATTAAATAATTTCCTGAAGACAAACACATTAATATCGATATTTCTAGAAATGTTTCTTTTTATCTGCTATATAGTAATTCCAACAACCCGATAAGGTTTGTTAGGTTATTTTTTGTTTATAAAAACGACAAAAAATGTCAGTACGATAATGAACATCATTGTTAATTTAGTTTTCGGTTTTACTAGTAGAAAGGTACCACGTAAACAATCTCTAAAATGGTCAATTCTCGTCCACTGGAAGAAAAAAATTGAAGCGATTTTTATTTATGGTCCGACGCGTAATTTTCACGAGACCGAAAGAATTTTCAATGAACGTTTTCCGAATCGTCCGGTAGTATACATAACAAAAAGCCGTCCATTCCGGACGAACAGCAAGTGCAAATAGTTGGTGAGTAGTAGTAAATCCTGAACAGTCTACTTATTCAGTCGCGAATATTTGTGAGGTGTCATCTTCTACTGTGTGGAGACTTTTGAAGAGGAATATATATCATCCATACAAAATTAAAATGGTACACCAATTAACCGAAGATGGCCCTGATCGAAGAACAGAATTCTGCGAAATCATGACGGATACCATTGCAAGGCATCCTACATATCTCCACAATATCTGTTTTAGTGGCGAATGTAAATTTATTTAAACGGCAATGTTCACAGACAAAATTGCCTTTATTGAAGTGACACCAACCATCACGTTTTCCGGGAAACACATACCCAATATCCAGAAAAAATAAACGTTTGGGAATATTGGGAAACCATATTGTAGGACCTCTATTCATTGATCAAAATTTAACAGAGGAACTGTAGTTGAATATGGTGGAAACTACTGTTAACCCTCTCATCACAGAAATCGTCGAAGCGAATCCTGATGAATTCGATATGGATATTGTATTCCAACAAGATGGAGCACCACATTACTTCAAAGAAGTAAGAAACTATTTGGATACTACTCCTCTCGGTCGATATTTGACAATTTTAGACTTTTTTTATGGGGCTATTTGAAGCAGAAGGTGTACGAAACTGAACCTGCTACAATATTGGATATACAAATATTAATATTTGTAGAGATATTGACGTTACTGTGTTCGAAAGTGTTCGTCGTGAAATATCGGATAGGCTGTCCATATGTCAAGAAGTTTGAGGCAACCATTTCGAGCATCTTGTAAACTGACCTCAAGCTTATTATCTCATATTATCTAGTTAAATGTCAATATTTTCAGGCAATTTTCAAAAGTTTCAACATTTTGTAGTAGTTGAAGATATTTACATTATATTCTAGGTATGTGTTACAAGACCCACCTTTAAATTTAATTTTTTTTTCCAGATCTAGAAAGTTTCATCTGTCAATTTCACTTCAAAAAAAAGTATTCATGCATTAATTTCATTATCCCAAATTTCAATTTTTCAAGATGACCCGTTCAAAAAATAAAAGGGTGGGGAGACATTAAAGAAAAGCACTATATAACTTTCTCAGCGGTAAAATATTCGCCAATCCGAACCAGGCAAAAAAAGGCTTCGTCGACTTTATGGAATTCCGAGCAGACACTTTTTATGCAGACGGAATTAATCAACTCGTGTTGGGTTGGCAAAAATGCACTGATTCAAATTGCGCTTAATTATATTGCAAAGAATGACTATTCACTGAGATATTACACTTTGAAGTAGATTCATCGAAACGAATGAAACTTTCAAAATAACCAATACATGAATATAGTAACTGTTTCTGAGAATAGATTGAATGCTGAAGACTCAAGTAAAGTATTGTAGTTCTGGTGTTTAAAAACAGTGCTCGTTTTGGACGTTTAATCTGACAATTTATTCATTTTTGAAGGTTGACCACAATATTTCAGGTGATGATATGATTAATTGTAATATTACACTTTGTTTCATCCGTTTTTCTTATCTTTGTTCATTAATATTATTTTTTTTTGTTCCAGAAACAGCAGAATCATTCACACATCACTTCTATAACCAACCTGAGAACACAATAGAATTGGAAATAAAAAAAGCTTATTCTAAATTTACCAACGATATAATAGCTACTTGTGCCTTTGGCGTGCAATGCAACTCCCTCAAAAATGATAAAAATGATTTTTTTACTATGGGTTCAAGAATGACGAAGCCAACAGGATTTAATGTCATCAAAGGAATTTTAGCAGCTTTTTTCCCACATGTATTTGAGGTTTGTTGATAATTTGATAAATAACCATTCACCGACATGGAATCGATAAAAAGTCATGTGAACTCCTTTGTATAACTAAAAAAAACACATATATTTCTCTCAATAGGTGAAGTGAAAACCTTTAGCGTAAAATGAATCTAATGAAAATACCTCTTCTATACCAGAAACAAAGCACGATTTGCGTTTTACTAACAAAGTTAGCATCATAAGAATATAACCGAAACTGACCTCTCCTAATTAGGCTAATTCAGCTCACGAAACGCGCGTCGACAGACAGTGTTCCAGTTCTGGTATAGGAAAGGGTTCTTTATTACATAACTTTACATGCGTTTTGTTGTTCTTACCATTGTTTCACATCGTTCATAATGATTCATCGTTGCATTCAGTACAATCTAGAGACTCGACCATAGACTCTGGCTGCACAGAAAAATAGTCGAAATTCAAATTCACCCGAATTGTTTCTATTGAATATGTTCTATTGAAAATGTACATAGAATGTACATTTCCTTTTCCAATAACAATTTCAATTTTCACTTCTTTGATTGACGACTTGTTTATTTTGTGGAAATTCATGTTCACTGAGGATACAAAAACACACTTTTGTCTATTTTCCACGCTATTTCTTTATTGTGACTAGTTTCGACTATTACACAGTTACAGTTTTGAAAATGGTGTAATAGCCGAAACTAGTCACAATAAAGGAATAGCGTGGAAAATAGACAAAAGTGTGTTTTTGTAGTGTATCCTCAATTTCAATTTTGTCATCTGTATTATTTTTTTGAATAAATTCATTGAAAGACAAATCAGAACAGCATAATTTTCAGTCTGAGAAGTACCTGCTTTGCTATACTGTAGGTACCATACCAGTATTGAAAAGAAAATGACAAGACATTTTGCGAATTTGAGAAAAATGGAAGCATCAGAATGGTAAAAGGCATTAACTAGTTTAGTAACCCAATAATTCGAAAATCTGTAACGTAGGCAACAAAACAATTGTTTTTTTTTAAAGAAATTGAGCCTGTTATCCAACCAACCTTTCCTCAGGAATATACTATATTTGAGGTTTTCAGTAAGAGGTTGAAAGGTATTCATGTTAGACTAATGTTGAGCATCAATGTTACTGACGTAACTTGGTTTGGAATCTTTTAATTTTAATTTTTCATTTTTCTTGTTAATAATATATTTTTATTTTTATATTTTCAGCTTTTAATAATATTTCAATTTTTATTTTTTTGCTTGTTGCTTGAATGTTATTTTTTTGTAATTTCAGTTTTTTGTTTATAAAATTTTCGGTTGATCTTTTTAATTTTTTTTTTCAGGGATTTCAAATCAATTTCATATTATATCAGACAATGGAAGTCCGAACTGGTTTCATCGGAAACAAGAACTTTTCTCCAGTATTTGATGATTCAATATCCACTCATTGTCGAATAGTGAATTTGAGTTTGTGCTCTCATGTTCCAAACCTGTCAGATGCTGAGCCCGATTCATTATTTTACACTTCAAAAAATGTTTTACTATATGTAATCTTTCATTGCAAATATGACTTTAACTCTCAAAAGATTTAAGTGTAACATTAACTCTTTCATTTTGAATTGAACTTTCAAGGTCGCCAATTGTTTGGAAGACGAGAATAACTATAACTGCTTACTTTCTATTGAGCCGTAAATTCATACTTCATTTTCAGTTTTATTTCGAACTCTTGTATGTTTTATATTCCATATAATATCAACACTTGTTCATAAAAAGGATTCGAAGCTTTAATAACATCTAATTATTATATGCGAGCGCTTCTGATAGCAGGATATGCTATCATCTCCATGGCTTTACTTAAACTGAAACTTTCATCTTCTTATTTGTTCTTTGATACGGTTAGAACGCCTTAGTGCAGGTATTTGTCCTCTCTTTTCATCCGGATGTCTCTTTGAACTTGCCTGTACTTGGGTTACATCAGGTAATATCCTTTGTATTGGTGTTTCTCTAGGTTCATTGTTTCTAGGAAAGCGTTTGGATTGTATAGTATATTGAATGTTGTTCCTCGATAGGTGAATTATGACTTTTGACTTTATGGATGTTTAGGTTTTCTCAGGTTTCCTTTATTGTCTTGTTTTAGGAGTAAGAATTGCCATTAATAATATCGGCAGTATATACATAACTTACTGGAACTACATAAAAAGCACAATAAAGAAAATTGTATCAATCAATAACTCTTTTTTCAGGGTCAAAGATTATGAAATCATCATATCTATTGAAAAATTACATTTATGTGAAAGTATGAAATTTGTCAAACCCAAAAAAATCCTATACATGTTTAACTTTCTTCATCAATGTATATGTTCAATTTATTGTTTTCACTCATTTTTACTGTAAGTATGATTTGTAATGTTATTCAATGTCGAAAAAATTCACAACTCAATCAATTATAGGCCCTGAAGAAGCTTCCCAGTAGAAGCGAAAGCTTGCCAAAGTAGAGCAGAGTTTTGATTTTTGATTTTTTGACTGAGAGACCCCATTAATCCATTTTACTGTCATTTCTCCAGTCGCTAAGATTATCCACTTCACTATATATATATATGACATCATTGAAGCAAATTGAAGAAAAAATGAATTCAGCTGTCCATTATATGGTGAATTATACGTTTGCTGACTGCTTGAATATAAAAAAAATATTATATTTTCATTGATTCTCCTTCAAATAAAAATTCTCCTGGTGATAGTTTATACGCTATTGTGAATTAAAATTAATGTGAGGTGGCTGTATCTCAGTAGAAAGTTTGTACCTGGTACCTTAATTGGTGTAACCCAGCGGCATCTATCACCTACAGAATATTATCAGCTGACGACTGTTTCTACGACTTTCAGCTAGCTCATTTTTTTCATTACTTACTATGGTACCTTACCCTTACTTACTATGTCAACAATGATTCTTCTATGATTTTTATCCGGGAGAAAATCACGTTTCTTCAGTTATTTGGCAGTATGCTTGATTTGATATTAAGTTTAATAATGGAGGAAATGTTGGTATGATCCATTGCAGCACAAGTTTTCAACTATTCAACTTTTATTTCAATAAACTGAATAAAAATAATAATGAAAATTGATCTTTTTTATCCTAGCTTTAGCTTGAGTCGCTTTCATCTCTCTCTGATTCACTGTCAGAGTCGCTATCAAAGTTACATGCGATCATGTCTTCATCATTATCGTCTGTGAATTGAAGGAAAGAAAAATTATTGGTACGCGTGTATAGTAGAACATGATGAAAAAAGAATTCATACCTTTTTCAGACTGAATGCTTATGTCCTTAATCGACGTTGGTAACTGAGTTATTCATTTCTACCCACCCAAGTCTGAAAGTTCTTTAGTTGTTGAATTTTGAAGGTTTGCGTGAGACCAAATTTGCGCAATGTAACACACCCTAAAATATTTCTGCTGCATATATCACATACTGAATTTTCATTCACAGTAGTATATGAACTACCATCAGGTAAATTTTTAGTTGAGAGAAAATCATTGAACAACATTTTTTTTCATGTTCAAGCAGCCAGCAAACGATTATTCCACCATGTTATGGTCAGCTGACTTCATTTTTCCTTTAAGACATTGGGTAAACTGCAATCCGACAAATTTTAAAATGTGAGGAAATGAATTGAAAAACTTTTGTTTCTTCATGCGTAGGAGGCTGCCACTGCTCGCCCCACCTACGGATTCGTAACTGATGCAAAAATTAGTGCCTATATTGACACCACTTTTAGTTTTTCAGAATACCGATATTTCCGTCGTTTGTGACGAAATTCTTCCAGGATTTAATCAAAGAAACGATATCAGTTAGGGAAAAAAATCATATCATCCGCCCAGATATGATTCATCTTCTAATGGAAGCCAGGAAAGGGAGGCTCCAACACGAAACTGTTTCTAGCTTCGATCAAGATACCGGATTTGCTACAGTGGAAGAATCTTCTTTGGGAAAATCAGGAAAAAAAATGGAGTTAACTGACGATCTGATCACAGCTCAAGCTCTGGTTTTCTTTTTTGCCGGATTCGATACCAGTTCAACACTTCTATCTTTCTTGTCGTATCACTTGGCAGTTGATCAGGTAATTCAAACAACCCTACAGAAGGAAATTGACAACGTTACAAAGCTAGGAGATGGCAGAGTGTCCTACGAAGAACTATTGAAGATGAAATATTTGGATCAGGTTATATCGGAAACTCTCAGAAGATACCCACCGGGTTTTATGCTAACCAGAATATGTGTGAAAGATTACAAAATCGAAGCGAAAAGAAACGATGAGGTAGATTTTGTTCTTGACAAAGGAACCCTTGTTGGTATTCCAGTTGCTGGTATTCACTTAGATCCTAGATATTTTCCTGATCCTGAAAAGTTTGATCCCGATCGATTCGGTGAAGAAAATAAAGCTAATATTATTCCTGGAAGTTTTTTGCCATTTGGAAGTGGACCACGCAATTGTATAGGTTAGTGATACTTCATTATTACTTTTGACTTGGGAGTAATAATTACTATTAGTATTTGATATAGGTGAAGGCCTGAATTAGAAAAGAAAAATGAATAAACACTATCGTGGAAACAAAAATTTTTTTTTCGTGCTGTTCATTCTAACAAATGGTTATTTTCAAATATATTACTAATGAATATTATAAAAACGTACACTTAATGATTCTCTGATTTATATAATAACAGATTCAACTCTTCAAAATGCCAGAAACATGTCCATTGTGAAATAGGTGAAGTTGTGAAATAATATTCAGTTGGGTAGTCATTAAGGCGTTGTTCTCAATTTTGGAACCATTTCGAACAGTTCATATCCCTTTCCTGGTTTTGTTACTTCCATTCTCTTCTTAACATTTCATCCTTTTTTAACTTGATGAGATATAGAAAAAAACCGTTATGGAGAAAGTTCAGAAAAAATCTAAATGACATTGTGGTCCTAGTAACTGAAATTCATCACTCGACTAAGATGGATTAAAAATTCTTTCCAATGATAGACTTCGAAGAGTCCGTAAATATCTATTGCATGTTTTGTGGAATTCTATATTTCATATGATTTTTTTTCTGTTGCAGGTTCTAGATTTGCCCTATTGGAGTGTAAAACTCTTGTAGTCAGTTTATTGTCAAAATTTGACATCATTGTGATTAAGAAGACCCCTTTTCCATTACTACTCTCGAAAACATTCAATCTTGCTGGACGAGAAGGAATTTGGCTAGGTCTTAAGAAGAGGAAGAAGTTCTAGCATTATATATATCATCTCCAGTTCCATCTGAGAATTATTAATTAGTTCCATCTGAAGATTATTAATTTAGCATTTATAATGTTTTAAAATTCATTTATGTATGTTTTTTGACTAATTTCATCTTCAATTTGAACTGAGATTTATTATTTTAAGGATATCAATGTTTATATTCCTTTTTACGTAGGTGCATCCGTACGTGTGCGTGTGTTTTTGTTTGTTTGTATCAAGATGAATTCATTAAACTTTTCATACATAAGTAGTTTTCAATTTGTTTAAAGGTGATTGACAATGTTTCATGATGAATTTCATCAGTTCTGACTTCCATTGTCTAATATATAAAATGATTTGAAATCCCTCAAACAATTAAAAAAAGGAAAATTACAAATGAATAGCTGAAAATAACAATTATATTAAGCAAAAATAACCTGAAATGAAATAATAGTGATATAAAATACAAGTCAAAATCGAACAGTTGAACAAAAATAAAGAAATGAAAATGAAAATAAAAGTAATAAAAAGTTAAGAGATTCCAAGCCACGTTAGTTTACGACGTTTCGATTGTCAGTATCTACAATCGTCTTGAACAAATCGTCGTGAACTAACGTGGCTTGGAATCTCTTAA
>WOGO01008425.1:0-10652 GCA_015342085.1 Leptinotarsa defecta
GTAAATTAATAATTTTTATTGAAAAGGATACAATGTATAACTTACCTCGTACATACCTCATTCATGAAATTTTCTTTAGTTTTCTGGTCCATTCTATCTCTTTTTTTATCCTCGGCTTTTCAAATGAACCAAACATGGTGAGATTTTGTTCCAATAACTTAAACATAGTTCGATGTGGTGGTCGTCTTTCGGGATACAAGTTTAACTACACTTCCTATGTCCTAACACTGTTTCTATTGTATTCGTAATAAATAACTCATTTTTATTCATTCGTGAAAGCCATTTTTCACCAAATAATTCATGATAAGAATTATTTTTTTTCAATATCTCCAATTTTTCGAAAAAGAATGATAACTTATGATACATCTTTGAAAAGGTAAAATGTGGTTCTATTCAAAAGGGAAAGAATCCAATGTAGCGCCCATAAGAAAAAATAAAGTTGATGATGGCCGGAAGACGAAACGTCAGATAGCAAATCTGAAAACACCTTAATGTAGCACGGTAAAAGTGGCAATGTGAAAGTGCAATTCATTTTCGAATCCTTAGAAAAATAAAGCCAGAAAAAAATAAAAACCATTTTCCGAAATTTCTGTTTTTTCCGGATATCTCCGGATATACTCGGAATTTCAGAACAGTTTGCGAGATACCAATGGTGAGGATCGAATTTGAAACACCCTGTATAGGTACCATGCGTAATATAAAATACGATGGTACTTTCCGTGCAAGCAAGGGGTTGAGTTGATCACACATTTTCAGAAAATTTAGTTTTCTGAGAGGTACCATGTCCATATCCGGTTATTTTAGAGTTAGGTAAGAATAAAAAAAATCATTTGAAAACTCTACTTATTATGTGTCTTTGAAGAATACTATGCCATGTGTTCATTAGTATATTATTTTCGATAGCCAAATAAGCTAGAAAACTAGCTATTTGAGAAAGTAGCTTGTATCAAATTAATCCTAAGATCATAGTATCTATAAACGAATAAATTCAAGTTATTTCAAAAGTGACAAAAATTGATATATTTAAGTTAAATGTATTCAAATTCAAGTTTATCCACGTAAACGGTAAAAGTAAGAGAATAGGTTGAATTTCTGACTACCATTGAATCATACCAAATAATTCACCACAGCTCTTTTGGTTCCTTAGATATACGCGGAAATCCAGTAATTTTCAAATATATTTTTTACTATATCTTCTTTGTTGACGAAGATAATGAAAATATATCTCATCTTTGGGAGTGTAACTTTGAATTAGTTGCCAGAATGTGCTGATAACATATTCATACAGGGTGTCAAAGACTTTAATAACGGACAAGTGTGAAACGGCATTTATAAAAATCTGCAGACCACGGCTAATAAACCCGGAAAAATTGTCATAAATAAAGCTTCAAATATATCAAATGTATGATACTTCAAGTAATTTCCCAAAAAGAAGTTTTTTATCATATAACCACCAAAAAATCGAGAAAATAGTAAAGTAAAAATAAAACTTTTTTCCTATTCCCACTTCATGAACCACGGTTTCAATGTTTGTTTGGTATATGATAATTCAGTGTTCGATAATAACAAACTGACGTTACCTTTATCCTATGAATACATTCATTTTTCGTAATTTAAAGCTTATAGGGAGGTCGTGTCAAGCCGCATCCGGGGGCCGCATTCGGCCTCCGGGCCTTATCACTATCGCAATCGCAATATGTCACAGAAAGAAGAATCATGTTTTTAGAGGTTTTAAACTCCACTCGATTCCTCTATGGAAGTTTTAAAATGGCAGCGTGTGCCTAGACAAGCGACAGAGTGTTAGTTAGGTACCTATTCAGTTCTAGTAAACAAAGTCGAGGCTGTGGGAAAATCAGGTAAAAAATCGGACTTTGGATCATTTCACTCATTTAAAATCATTTGGCACAGTGAACCAAAAAATATTTGTTCAATATTCTCAACTTCTGCAAAATTTAATCATGGAATTCAACAAACGTTTCGGAGTCTTCCAAAAAATGAATGAAATGAAATTCCCAATTTTCAACAATCCATTCAATTCTGAAGCTTCTCAGACACCAGTTCATTTGCAAATGGGGTTGATAAATTTTCAATCGAGCAGTATTTTGAAAGAAAAATTGAAAGAGGTCATTATACACAACATTTCAAGAGTTTGATAACTACCGGGAATTAAAAAAAGCATGCAACACGCATTCCCTGCATGTTTGGCAGTACCTATTTATGTGAGTGGATATTTTCCGTCAAAACAAAAAATAGAAAGAAACGTCGCGCAAGACTTACGAATGAACATCTCTAATCAATTCCTAAAATAATTACAACGAATATGAGCTTGTCAAAAACAAGAGAAAGCATGTATCTGGATCCTCGAGCTCAAAATAGTTACCCTCTTTTATAACTTTGATATGATTTTGACCAACCGTATCCTTTTTTGGAACTTCCGTCTAAGGGCACCGAAAATTATGATCCAGGGTTCATTCGATTCGGAATGACCCCTAGCAATTTTTTGAAAAATTTCAAGAGGGGCTCGAAAAAATTGCAAATGTTATGAACAACTTAGTAAAGAAGGGGGAAATTTCCTTCTGAAGGAGGAGCAAATTTCTGAACCTCCCGAAACTCTATCACCAGCATTTATAATTTTAATTAAGAGGCGAAAATAGCGCTAAAAGCGAGCGATGTGTGTTCCGCACGCGCTGACCCATAAGGACCTCTGAACAATAAAAATTAGTTCAACCCATTAAATATCATTATTAAGAAAAAATCGCATACTTGTGGATACTAAAATGAACGAAAATCCATGGAAAACAAATTTTTCTCGTGATTCTTTCTAATATATAAAAATGTTTGTTGGTTGGTTGATTGGTTGGTTGGTGAGTGATAAACTTCTTGACATGTATAAGTAATTTTTCATAGAAAAGGTTTCTGAGCTATCAATTTTTCTGTAACTCGCCACTAGATGGCGCTGTAGAAAGCACTGTTCTATAACGTTGCGCACACCTAAGTTCGTTGATTCTGTCAAAACATTGCAACAGCAACGATACAGCAACATAGTACTAATTAGTACTACAACTACCAAATTCTACGCGGGCGAAGCCGCGGGCACCAATTAGTTACTTACATAGCAATAAAAAACTGTCAAGGTCTAAAACATACAAATCATCATCATTAATAATAATATATAGGAAAAAGGGACTTCTGAAGAAAAAAGAGAAGAATGAATAGTCAATAACATTCTTCCGATAATAAATATCGAATTATATTGATCCTGGATATTTGCTTCCTCACACTCCTGGTAAAGCTGCGAAAAAATCATTCATACAAGTGATTTCTCCAATCACTTATTCTTTTGAAAATTAGGTATTTTTTGGAAAAAAATCCTTATTGGTTCAGAATAGTTATGGCGCCAAGAAGCCATCACGAAATGATGTGACGCAAGAAAACAAGAAAAAAGATTTCTGTGTAATTCAATGTTCCCAATAATGTAAAGTATGGATTTCTACTTCTCAACATTAGAAGTTCTCCACTTTCAGATAGATAGATAGATAATAATATGATAATAATAATAATAATATAACTTCATTCACAAAGATGAATACAAATACGCAGATACAAATAAGTTACAACATAGAATGAGTGAACAAAGCGATTTCAGAATAAGTGCAAAGCACTTGTTTCCCATAGATAGATATATATCACTTTATTACCAGCAGGTGTAGGTACACCCAAATACAGGAAGTTTTAAAGAAAATATGCTGAAAAAATTAACATGATTAGATTCAATTGACATATTATAAATGAATTAATTTTCACAATGATGACATAAAACAATTGGAATCATATAAAAAAAAACTATAAATCAGAGGTTCTATGTAAGATACAATCCTTAATAAAGTTCAAGAGCTTAACATATTGATTGAGAAGTAGAAAACTGTCTATAACTCGATATAACTTTGAATTGACTTTTTTCTGCAGAGTTCTGCATTTATATACAGTGTCATCCCCAAAGTATGCATCATATGGGAAACTTATTTATAAGGGTTTTTCGACAGAAAGTTAATCTTGATAAAAGTTTATGCATCCCCTAAAACTGAACATGCACCAACAAAATACAGGACAACACTCATAATATACGAGGAGCTTTCAAATATTTGATTTTGTGACAGTAGTAAAGTACTCTTATTTTGAAAAATCTCGGAAAATGTTATTTGAAAAAATTGTTTAGCATTGAAAAATACATCTAGATTTGAAGTCATGGCCATCTAAGTGAAGTTTTATTTTTTCACCCATTTTTTTCAAATGGAGACTACGAAAAAAAATGTTTGCTAAAACGATAAATAGCATCCTGTATACGACGGTTCATTTTAAAAGTCTATTATATTACACACTACACAACTATGGTGTTAACCACGGTCAATTTTTTGAAAAGTAAATTATTTTCAAAGTTTTTGGTGCAGAGTTATGTTTATTTTTTGTTAACACCGAAAATTACTCAAAATTGTAATGTATTGTAACAAGAACTTAATATTCAATAATATCAAATCACAAAACATCAAAATAAAATATATTTTTCGGAACAAACTCATTGATTTTCTGGAGATTCAACTTAAAACACTTATTTTAGACAAGAAAATCTTCAGGAAATTAATGAGTTTGTTCTGAAAAATATATTTTATTTTGATGTTTTGTGATTTGATGTTATTGACTATTAAGTTCTTGTTACAATACTCTACAATTTTGAGTAATTTTCGGTGTTAACAAAAAATAAACATAACTTTGCACCAAAAACTTTGAAAAAGAATTTACTTTTCAAAAAAATTGACCATGGTTAACACCATAGTTGTGTAATTTTTAATATTACAGGATTTTGAAATGAACCGTCGTCTATTTATCGTTTTAGCAGATTTTTTTCGTAGTCCCCATAAATGGTAAAAGAATAAAACTTCACTAAGATGGCCATGACTTCAAATCTCTAGATGTATTTTTCAATGCTGAACAACTTTTTTGAATAACATTTTTCGAGATCTTTCAAAATAAGAGTACTTTACTCTTGTTACAGAATCAAATATTTGAAGGTTCCTCGTATATTACGCGTGTTGTCCTGTATTTTATTGGTGCATGTTTAGTTTTAGGGGATGTATAAACTTTTATCAAAATAACTTTTTGTCAAAAAACTCTTAATAAATAAGTTTCCCATATAGTACATACTTTGGGAATGACACTGTATTAATGAGAAAGTAAAAAGTCAACACTTATTTGTTATTTCGAAGAGTTACATGAAGATAGATTTGTACACTTCAGACTCAACTAAAACATTCAAGGTACTGAGAAACCATTACTATGTGAAAATATCCATCAAAACAGAAAGAATGTTTAAATTGGAATTTTTTTTGAACGCCACGTTACTATTTTGTACTCTGTATATTAGTGACTATTTTTATTGTTTTATAGTTTGGTTTGACAAACACTTTATTTAACTGAACTTAAAAAATCAATTGAATTTCTGTATTATCCGTGCTAAAAATTGCACTTTGAAAGATGAGATCTTGTTTTTTCTCAGATCGTGCAAGTTTCTACTTTTGGAAAGAGATATATGTGATCAACGGAAAAACTCATTTTCAAACATTATTAACAAAAAGTTAATTTTTGAAATATTACAAAATGGATTTAAATCTAATAAAATTCATTGAAAAGAAAGTATGTATTATAAGCTCTTTTTAAAAAAATATGTTTTTTTAAAATAAAATATAACTGACTGAAGTGAAATGTATTTTCCAAGAATCAAATAGATAATAAGTAATCGAATACCAAATTTGAGGCAACAACATAATTGAAATATCATAACAAAATAGATTAAATTTTAATTATGTTCATTGTTTCAATCATATATACCTCAACTTTTAGAACAGAAAATTATTTTTTACAGAATAAAAATTGAAGTGAACTATGATTTTTAATTCCAATAATCAAATATGTATTCGAATATCAAATTTAAGACAACATTAGCAGGAAACCCGAGAAAAAATAATAACCAACATTACACAAAACGAACTATCTACTCTGCTTGTGGTTGACCATACACGACCAGTCTCGTTCGTTTCCAAGATTTTTATCCCTTATCTCATCCACCATATTTCCTCTTCCACGCCCAGAGGCGACAAATATAAATAGAAAAATATGCCTTTGATTCCTATTATTCTGTATCAAAATTGGTAGTGCTTCGTTTCAAACGCCTTTTCCTGACATTTTTTTGAACTTATTGCTGTAGGGCTCGTCAAAGGGTGACTAGCGTATTTTTACACTGCTAGCTGCCTTTTGAAGGGCAATATTGCAATGGTTGAATTCATCTCTGATGCCATGGAGCTGCAGTCGGATATGCTTGTGAAGTAAGTTAGATATTTGATTTTTATTGTTTTTGATGGATTTCACCTATTCTTGATGAAAATCCATGATGAATGCATATAAATTAATTTTAAATTATTTGACTGTTGACTATTAGACTTCCACATATTGCAGTAGACTAAATATTTTATTGGACCATTATTTCACTGCAGAAAGCAACCCCACATTTTTTATTAGATGTAAAGTTTCTAAAGAGTCCCGGTGATTTATTCATTAAATAAAATATATTGCAATGATACAAAACTTTTTCATTTATTAATGAAGTTGTACAGAAAAAGGTCTTGTTTTCTTTAAAAAAAATCCCATATCAAGTATTTTTGTTACGAGGTTTATTTTTAACTCATACCAAATCCGTAATATTTACATATAAAATTGGTTTTAAGTTAGTTTTCATCTATTTTTCTGGATTGATGAATCTCTCCTAAAAATATATCCTTTAAATTTGAACAAAATAGGTACCTATGGTTGGTGGATTTAACTCATTCCGTGACACAGTCGTAAACGAGTCAAAAAAATTTGCTGTTATTTTTTAGTTCGTTTCATTTCCAAAACCTCCTCGTTAGATGTTCAAAACAAAAATTTGTGAATTGTTTCGAAAATAAACCAAAGCTGTTGCCAGCAACAGCGTCAACAATTTAGGAAAACACAAGGATCCTTCAACACTACAGTTTTCAATGACATGTGAGAGGTGTTTTTGGAGCCCTTGAAATTATAATCACAGTGGTTTTTGAATTTTCAAGATCTGCCGTCCTCTATTGAGAACGTTTTGCAAATAAAACAAACCTTAGTAAAAAAAAGTAAGATTCATTTAATTTTTTCCAATTCTGAAGACGGAAGCAGATTTCAACCTTCGAAACGTTAAGATGAGTATGTGTATAATTTCTTAGCTCTTTTTTTTGGCAGACAAATTTTTTTGCACACAACAAGTTACAGATAAATATAAGATATTTTTGGGAGAAATACTTTGAAATTACGCAGTTACTCATTGGGGTAAATTAAAAAGTTTTTCCTTTCTACACCTGTATAAATTTCTCCATTACAATTTTATATTTTTTAGATAATGGAAGTTGAAAAAACTAAAAGGTGGATAAAAGAGATGAAAGCCCAATGAAAAAATCAATCGGCTGTAACTTTATCAACAGACCAAATTTTTTTTCAAAATTCGCTCTGAACTCAAATACGGCTCTCAGATTTTCCTTTCATGAAATATCAATATAACAATTTCTTTTGTTTCTCTAACCTCACATTCCATAAGTAGATCAACGACATCTTCCCTTACGAAAACAGGATTCAATCCTCGAATATAAAAGATAAACGAGGCTCCCCAAGGCGAATAGTTGCAACTAGTTGGGAACTAGAGCCCAAACATAACACATTCGTGATTCAACCCCAGACAGCGCTGTTTTAACCCGCCATACGTCTCATCAGTGGTATTAGAATGGACCACAAATTCTTTCCTGGAGTCAACTGTCGTTGAAGGACAAACCTGAGTAATTAAGTTCGACGAAATCTTTCCTTACGAAGACGCCATCTATGGTGTAGACAGAAGTAAGGTGTCGTCGTACTCACTTATCCAGGTTTGTCTGTTGAAGACAGTTTTCCAGCAACGCATTTGTTATTCAGCCTGGCACAATCGATGAGACTTATGGCGGGTAGATACAACTTGCAGTGATAGACAGAGCACGAATCTCGTCGGCGACGATGTCGAAGCTTGGCTTTGCAACTGATGGCCTTGAGGGAGAGACTCCTTTATTTTTAATATCGGAGGATTAAGTTCTTTGTTTTATTTTAGAAATTTTATTTTTTTCAGGTATTCACTCACTACTTAGTTCATCAGGAGAAGAAACTAAATAATGTTTTGAAACGAACATGATATATTTATGTTATAACTAATGAAGTAAATTCCCATTCCCTTTCAAGTACTCTCCAGCTTGTTTAGGAGATTCAAGCAAGGCAGCTAGGTTATGGTTTTTTCTCTGGAAAGAAAATTAACGAAAATTCCATTCTTGAGGTCAACTTACAATAAAATTATGAAGGATTTTATTGCTCAGGGACATATGCGGTTGCTGGTCCTGAAGGACAGTTTCAACGCGCCTAGTTACTATATGCCGATGAGCAGTATGTCTAGGTGAGCGACAGAATAAAGATCGTAAAATAAGCAATTGTTTTATTTAAGTTGAATACATCACAGTTTATAAACTAGAAAGTAGTAGTACACCGGTTAGAGTAGTTTTGGATGCAAGTTATCTTTCACATTCGAATGTATCTCTCAATGATTTGTTATATAGTGGTCCGAAGCTTCAAACAGATATCGTTACCCTATTGATCAATTTCAGATTACTTAATTGAATAGAACTGACCGATACTTGATGAAAATCCATATTAAAAAACTAATCAATATAGGTCATTGCATGATTTTCACTATAAAAGGGTTTTACAAAAACCGCGACACGTGTTTCGCTATACAATAGCTAAATTATACCATTTTATACTCTAACCTAGTACCTATTCGTCTACCTAAGTAATAAATCTACCTGTAAAGGTCAGGTATGAATTCATCAACAATATCCATAAATTTTTCGAAAGTATACCTGTAAATACCTACCTATTTTTACCTGTAAATGAACAGATTCAATAATGGCGAATTATTCAATTCAGTTTGATCGTTCATAAAATGTTGACAGTTTTTGAAAATGTTTATTTCCATACTCTCCAACAGGTTAATTGAATGATTCGCCATTATTGAATCTGTTCATTTGCAAGTCAACTTTAGTTAGGTATATTTACAGGTATACTTTCGAAAAATGTATGGATATTGTTAATGAATTCATACCTGACCTTTACAGGTAGATTTATTATTTAGGTAGACGAATAGGTACTAGGTTAGAGTATAAAATTGTGTAATTTAGAAGTAACTCTCAGTTTATGCTTGAAGAAACTATTGTATAGCGAAACACGTGTCGCGGTTTTCGTAAAACCCTTTTATAGTGAAAATCATACAATGAACTGTATTGATTAGTTTTTCAATTTCAGATTATTCAAAATAGCTATAACAAGTGATTTGTGTCAGATAAATATTACAGAAAACCACCGTAGATTCCAAAGACTATTTTGCCGATTTGATTCAGCTGATGAAATTCTAACTGAAGAAATTTCTACAGTAGCTTTTGGAGTTCCTAAATCCTCTCCTTATTCAGCTTTGAAAACGGTTAGGAAAGTCATAGAAGAGGAAGGTAAACAATTTCCAGTCACCTCCCAGATCATACTGTACGAGGAGTCGATCAAAATATTTGGGACGGGTGGTTTTGATTTAACCAAATCGAAATGGTGCAGTGGTATATTTACGTACAGCAACATCCAATGGTAATGTCAACGTCAATTTGGTTTGTGCCAAGTCCAAGTCCAAAGTTTCACCTTTCAAGTTAGTAACAATTCCTAATAATTCCCATTTGGTGAAACATGTAATAGTTACTTGTACAAAGCGAATTTTCATTTAAAGAGTTTATGCATTTTCAACGGGACCTGATTGGATCAGTTTAGCGGAAGAGAATTGACCTCTGTCGGATTTAAAAGTAGTGAGCGAACAAGTACCGAAGCATTGTCTAAGACAATGACCGAAAGAAAGAGTTTTCCTTTCTAAAAAATCGTAAAAATTCATCCCTCATACGATTTGATCCTTAGGTCTTTTTCTTGGTCACATATTTTGAGGACAACAGTATATGTACAGAGGTTTTTAAACATTCTTCCACGAAGTAGAAGTATTTAGGCAGCGGATATTTGTATGCAGTTACTGTTCCTTCATCTATGTCTATTCGCATCTCTTTTCTATTCTCGCCAATTGTTATTACCTGTGTTTTGTTTTTATTCATCGTCATTCCGTAATGCTGATACTAAATATGACTTTACCCACTGGAAATTTAAGGTCATGGAGAAACAGTGATGAAAAGATAATTTTTATATGTAAATGAGCGTTGGAATATTTGAAAATCCTTTCTTATTGCACATCAACAACATAAAACGAACATACAAAATTTTAGCCTCCGAAAATATAGTGGTACGGAGAAACAGTGATGAAAAGATACTTTTTATATGTAAATGCGCCCCAATTGGAATATTTGAAAATCCTTTCTTAGTGCTCATCTAAGACCTAAGAAGCACCTATATACCAAATTTTAGCTTCCTAGGACTCATCAGTACGGAGAAACAGAGAGAAATGAGTGTTAAGTGGGCGAATTTCGCTTTTATGAGTATAGATTGAA